>SCDY01000352.1:0-127098 GCA_004143825.1 Drosophila micromelanica
GTAAACGAGCTGAAATGTTTATAGAACCAGATCGCAGGGTTCAGGGTATCTCCTAGTCGGGCGGCCCCGACTAGAGCCTTCTCACTTGTTTTTTTGTGTTTTTTTTTGGGTGGGTGTTTAAGTGTGTGTTGCGTGTTGTTGTCTGTCGTGGGTGTCTTTCGTGGATGCGTCACACGCTTTTTTAATACTTGCCCCAAAGAAATGTTTGCTTTGTAAGCCATATTTTTCTGTTGTTTTATTTTGGCTATTGTCTATAACAAAAATTCGTATCAATTGTTTTTATAAACATTTGACATTTTGTGGCTTTTGTGTGGGCCAAGTTTCGGACAAAAGAATTGTTTTATTTGCTTTTATTGGAAACTCTTCTGTGTAAGTGTTGAATTATTTAACCAAAAATCTATTGTTGCAAATGCAACTTGAATTTTAATTTATTATGTTGATTTAATTTAGTTTTGTCTTTTTTATTTGCTTTGTAAATTAAGTCCTTGAAATCAAATAACCGACCCGACTTTGACTATCCTCGTTTTGTGTCCTTGGAACAACTTTCGACAAAGTGAATTCTGTTCGTCAATTTTAAGCGGTTTTCTGTCGTATCCCTTGAACAAAAAACCTTTTAACCTAAGCCCCCATTGACGGGCTCCCCCCTCCCAAAAAACACTCATCGATGGAAAACTAAAACCTTTTATCAAAGATAAATAAAATGACTGCAAATGTGAAAAACAAACAAATTCTGGGGACCAGACGGCGCTTTGTTACAGCATTTAGTTATGGGTGTTGCATGCGGCAAATGCAGCTGCAACTCGATTTGCGGGGAGTGACCGGCTGAAGATACCCTATCTAGTACGGGTGTATATTAAAATTTCTTGAATTGCGTAAGTGTAAGCCGCAAAGTGAATTTAATTGACAAATGAGTTAAATTTAACACGGCTATTTCTTAAAATACCCTGTAAATTTAAATTGAGGTGGAAAAAAGTTGAACTCTACAATTAAATACCCTATATTAAGTACTTTTGATCATAAAATAAATTAGAAAGTTACATTAAAAGTGAAGTAAACTGTTAATCTGCAGTCTGGCCTACCTCTAACTCACACTTGTCTTCTGTTTACAGGGTATATACTGCAAACAACATATTCGCCACATATGCAATGGCTGTGCCAACAGAATGCAGAGCTCCGGGCACCAAAAAAATAGCAAAACGAAAAGTGGAAATAGCTTTGGTTCCGTCTGTAGCTATAGCTGTAGCTGTGGGTTGCTGCAGTCGAAAGTAAAATAAATTAAAATATTTTTATCTACACTCGTGCACGTAGCCTGCAACCCCCAACAACAGCAGCAGCAACACGAACACAGACACAGCTGTGGCAAAAGTTTTTCCAAGCGTTCGCATTTCCGCCTTTCCTCGTTGCAAAAGTTTTCCAACCAACCCCCCACACACAGCCATCTACCCCCTGGCCTGAAACTGGCTGCAATTTCCAACCCCCACAGACGACAACAGCAGCAGGAGCTATAAAGTATGCTATAGTTCGAAGCGCTGCACTTGGGAAAATGGAAATATTATGAAATAATTGCAACTACATGACACACAGGGTTGCATTCGCTTAAACCTGTTACAAACTCACTCCACCTCCTTTCTCTCTCTCTCTCTCTTTCTTTCTCTGTCGCTGTAGTTGTCTCTGTCTGCTGTCTGCTTTTTGGCGCATTGCACTGTGCGAAATGCCGCATGCAAAAAGTGAAAGTTTCTGCTGCTCGTTTTTTGGCTTGAATGAAGTCAGTGTGTGTGTTCGTGTGTGTGTGTGTGTGTCTAGGGTGGTGTGAGCTTGTGTGCGCTAGCTGTCTCTGCAGTTTTTTGGGGGTTGTGCAGTCAGCTGCTGCCACTGCAGGCCGAGGGTTGTTGTGTTTCATAATGATGACAAGCCAAAACGTTGATGCTGCCACATCCACATCATCATCATCATCATCATCATCATGATCATGGTGCAGGTCCAACCCTCATGCGTCTCCTGCAGCCACTGCCACATTTTCATTGATTTTTTGCCTTTGCGGGCGTTTAAAAAAAACTTTCAGCCAGCGCACAAACTGCATTTTGTGTGTGTATGTGTGTGTGTGTGTGTGTGTGTGTGTGCGCCGCCTGCAGACAATGCGACAGACGTGGCGTGGCCTCGGTTAAGAGGGGGGGGGGGGGGGGGGGGGGGTTGGCCAACTAGATAGCTGCCTGCATAGAAAATTCATTTAAAATTGTCAGCATGTTGGTTGTGCTTGTTGTGTGTGTGTAAAAGTGTGTGTGTGTGTGTGTTTATGTGTTGCCGTCTGGCAAGGAAATCACAGACGATAAGGAAATGAGTGAAAATTCATTTGGCCTGGGCCAAGTCTGTCCATGCACACATACACACATATATATAGTGATATATAGATATATATATGTGCATATATAGGAATACTACGGCTCTACTACTATTTACTACTATGGGCCAAACTGACTTTGGCTTTGGCCCTGGCTTTCTCTTTGTCTTTGCCCTGCTCTGCTCAGCTGGCCATAATTTGCCTGCATTTCGCTTTTGGGCCCTGTTTGTGGGCGGCCAGTGGTTCGAGGTGGGTGTGGCACTCTGCACTTGAGCAATTTATCGCATTTATTGCAGATAGACGACAAGCTGTGTAGAGCCTCAAGGCGGGGGGGTTAGCGGGAATGTTGGCTTTTTTTTGTGTGACTTTTCTACTTTTTTTTCGTCCACTTTTTTTATGCTTGACGTATTTTTCATTAGAATTTTGTGTGGCTTCCTGCGGCAGTTTTGTCTAGTTAATTTGTGTGATTTGCTGCATTGGCCAGCCGTATTGAGGAGCCTTAACTCCTCCCAGTGGGCGTGGCCCAGCCGAGGCAATGAATATTCTATGGCATATGTATTTAGCATTGGTCGATTGCAATTGCAGCGATTTGCTTTTATGTACCAATAAAAAGAGAGCAGAAGTGGGTTTTGAAAGCCTGGATAACTATGTCCTTCATATAGGGTCTCAAACATATGCACATAAATACATAGTATATATGTCTTCGATTTCTTGATTACTCATACAGAATATTTACATATGTGTTTTTGTGCCTACATTTTTTATTTTAATTGAAAACCTATTTATTAGCAGATTATTACATCAATTTCTTATTTTCTTATTTCCCCTTTGTGCTGCATTCTTAAACGTTTTACTTTGTTAGCTTACAGCTAAATTTTTGCACACCTTCTTTGTGTCCTATTCTTAACTTGTAAGTATAAACTACTTTCTTTTTTATCGTCTTATTCTTAAACGTTTTACAATGTCTGCTTCAGTTATTTTTTTAAAAACATTTTCCTTCTATATTTTAAGAATTTTTCAGTTCCTCTTCAGAACCTGCTTTACTTTAAATTTCTTTTAGGTTTTGCAATTAAAAGTGGATACACAAATCGAAATATTATTCCAACTGTGCGGAACAGAAAAGATAAAAGATACCTGACACATGCATTTCCATATCAGTTTGATAAAAAATAATTTCATTTTTTTTCACACAAAACTGCAATTTCTGTTGGAACTGTGTCTTAAAGTCTGGGGGAAGGGGGGCGGAGGACACCCACAATAAATTGAAAGCAAACCCCGAGGCAATGGAAAATAAATCCCCCAATGCATTGATGATTTATTTATGCTGCAAAAGCAGTCAACGGCTGCAGAGAAAACAAAAACAAAACCAATAACAATAACAAAAACCAAAGTGAACAGAAAATTTCTGCATTGCACTTTATCGTAAAATTTATTTATCAAAAAGTTTTTTGTTCGCCGACGTCGCCAAAACAAACAGAAAAGCCCGAGAAAAATAAAAGAATAACAACGGGAGGAAGGCAACGCCAAAGTATTAATGGAATATTGCCGAAAATTCTGCAGAAAAGCGCATGCAAACAAAAACACACACTCGCACACACACACACACACACATACTGGCACAACAAATTACAAAAGCAAACAAAAAGCGGCGCTTAAAATCCAGACACAAATTTCAGAGAAACTGCTGCAAAAATATGTAAAAAAAACTAACAGAAAAAAAAGGAAATCCAAAAAAATAAATGTTATTTTATGCTGTTGCTGCAGTTTGCGGATTGTTTGGACTGGTGCTGGACAAAAACTGCAGTACAGGAGGCGGCACTGCAGCACTTTGAAGCCACGCCCCGTTTACAAAGGAAATGAACTTTTAGGCGACACAAAAAAATACACATAAAAGCAGAGGCAAATATCGAAATTATATTAGCCAACAGCAAAACGGAAATGAAATTGGACATACGAGTAGGAGGCAGAAAACATAGAAGCAGGGGGGAAAAAAAGAAAACTTAAATGGAAATGTGCAAAATATGCATAGAGAGTGCAGAGGCAACAAAAAAAAAAAGCTGAAATGTGCATATAAGAAAAGTGGAAAAAGAGTGGAAAATGTTGACTACAAATGCAACGAGCAATCAACTATAAACTGGTTGGTATGGAAAATTCCATACGCTAGGAAAACTAGAATTTTCAGTGTGCTTGCTATTTTGTCAAAAAGTTCTTCTGTTGTTTATTTATTTTGGAGTCAGAATTTATTTGAGTTAAAATATCATTAAAAACTTTAAAAGTTGAAGATCGCTTATCATTCTGCCAATAGGAAGTATTTTTATAATATATAAATAAATCAATGCTTACAACAGATATAAAATATAATTTTAAAAAAATGTAAGTAGTCTTAAAAATTGAAAAAATATTATGAAAATTTTATGTCAATGGTTAAAATAATCAGTAATTGAAAGAAAAAAAATGTATTTTAAGAAAATAATTTTTTTTAGCACATATTATAAATAGTTAAAATCCAATTATCGTTAAAAAAAAAAATAAACAACAATTAATAAAAAAAATTTGCAGCTGAAGTCTTAAAAAGTGGAAAACAAAGTTATGAAAATTTGATTTAAATCAATATGTTATTGGTCAAAATATTGAAAAATTTAAAGGGAAAAATGTATTTAAAGTGCAATTTTATATTTTAACACATATTATAAATAATTGAAATCAGATTAAATCGTTAACAAAAAAAAATAGGTATAAAAGGTAAGATAAAACAAATTGCAGGTATTTCAGGTGCTTATGCAAAAACGTGTGTACGTCAAAAACCTAAAGCACTCACTGCTGTTTGTTGTTGTTGTTGGTGGGTTGGTGGCATGGTTGGGTGGGTGGTTGGCTGGGTGCTGGTTACTGAACATGCAATAAAAACGCCAACTATGGGTGGGGTGGGGGTGGGGGTGTGTCCTTTTAGGTGGCACAGCAATGCGGGCACCGCCGTCTGCCACACTAACTCTGACTGTGCCTCTGACTGAGGCTGTGGCTGTGGCTGTGGCTGCCACTCGAGTCGTGTCTAAATTAAACTTCATCATCATCAACACAACGTAAAACGGAGGCAAGCAAACAAAGCGCAGCACAGCGGGGCGTGGCAGCCTCAATGGGCGTTTGAGAATTTTTTTTCCCTAAAAATTGCATAGACCGTTTGTTGTTGCTGTTGTTGTTGTTTGTCCTTTTTTTTGCCAGCTGCAGAAATTGGCATTTTTTGTAGCAGCAGCGAAAAAGGACAGCAAGGAAATCAGAAATTATTGTAGATTGCAGAGGGCCAATGTCTGACCAGCATGCAACGGGCAGGACCATGGAGCCAAGTCCAGCCAAGTCCTGGCATGCAAAAAAATAAAAATAAAACACAGAGAGAGAAAGAGAGAGAGAGCGAAAAAAAGCAAGTGAAGTGCATAAATGGATTTTATAACGTCCAATGCTAAAGTAAATTTATGCTTTTTAATGCAATTGCAGGACGAACCAGACCGTAAGTGGGCGGCAATGGGCTGGCTTGCCACATGCCAGCGATGGCAGCCACGCTTCGTTGGCCGGGGCTAAAAGCATTCGCTGCTCTGGGGTTAAAGGGTTGCCAAGCGGACTGCAAGGCGGGGGCGAAGGGGGTGAGAAGGGGAGCTGCTGCAGTCTGCAGTCGCCGCTGGCGGGCAGACAAAGTGACATTTGTCGTTAATTGCAAAATTTATGGCCAGAAATCGGGCAAGCAGGCAAAATGGTAAAATGCCTTTAGGCCACAGCCAGGCGCCACATCAACATAAAATAATGCACAACAAACTAAACAACGAAAGAAAATGTGCGAAAAAAAACAACAACTTACGTGTAATTAAACGGCCTAATTAGTTGGCACTCAAAGTGACTGCTTACCTGTAAAAATAGCAGAAAAAAAGGAGATTAGGAAATAACATAAATTAATTTGAAAAATATATACTTAAAATACGTTTAGATATTATTGAAATGTAGATACGAAGTTGTAGATAAATTGACGTTAAGATATCCAGCTTTATTCTTATTATTATTTTACTTTAAAGTTTTAATTTCATTAAAACTTTTTACCTATAAATTTATATTTTGTCTTTATTAGAGTTACGTAAATATAATGAATTCTATGAAAATGAAATATTGGAATTATCCAATTTTTTGTTATACAAATATTTTTCATTTGTAATATTTAATGAACATTTTATTTATTTTAAACATCTTTGTATTTTTTTTTTTATCATTAATATAAATAAAAAATTGTATTGTAAATATTTTTATCTCATAATTTTTTTTATTATTTTATTTTATTATTTATTTATTTTTTATGAAAAGATTTATCAATTTTATTATTTGCATTTATATTATAGTTATTTTAAGTATCTTTATCTTTATTTTTTATTATTAAAATTAACAATAATTTTTATTTTAAATAATTGCATATCTTTAAGATACATTTTGTATTTTGTCTTGAATCATATTTGCTTTGTATTTGAAATTGGAGGCATCTCTTGTTATAAGATTGAAGACCGCAAGATTTCAGAGTTCAGTGTGGCCCAAGCGCAACCAGCCAAAACAGAAATGGCAATAGAGACATAGAGTCAAGAGTGCAGTTAGCGCATCTTGCTTTCTTCCCACCCGCCGCGCAGGTTTCAGTTTTGGGCCACTTTGCGCTCTGTTGACTCAAGAGTCGTAGCCAAGTTGGCTGCTTTAACGCTTCGTTGCCTAATTTCGGTTGTAAGTCACACTTTCGAGAGGGGGGCAAGGGGAACGCAGTACATGAAGCAATGCATTTCTATTGTAATTTTGATTGTTGTTGGGATCTCTTACGAAATCGAGCTGCGCCTAATTTATGCATTTTCTCAGGCCTGCGGCTTGCGTTATGCGTGGGTGGCGACCCCAGTTGGACAGTTGTTCTTGTTTTGTGCCTCGACCCTGCTGCAAGGTGTTTCCATTTACACTGCGCCGTTGCGGCGATTAAGCAAATGTGATGCGGACTTTGTTGACCGCCTGCTGCGTTTCCACTGCTGAAATTCCAATTTGAATTAATTCAACTGCAGTTCTGATTAGACGAGTTGCGCAGTGTGAACGTGCATTTTATGGCCGTGATTTACAGAACCAGTTCAAAAACAAAGAAAACAAAAAGAGAGTCGACAAAAAAATAACATGTCGGCAATCTTGGTAACCATGAAATTGAATTGCTACTTTGAAGTGCACTCAACGTCGAAACGCGTCGCACTCGATGGAGTCGAAGGTGGCCCCCGAAAGGGGGGCGGGAGGCAAGGGCAAGGGTTAGCTGCACACATGGCTGCGCGGCTGATAGACAGCGGGCCCCCAAACAGGGGCAACTGCCGGTGCTGTTGGCCACCTAGTTACCCATTCTAATTACCAAATGCAGCCAAGGCAACGACGCTTTGACGTAGCTGCAAGTGCACCGCTTGACGGGGGCAGGGGTGAGGGGTGAGGGGTGAGCCACGGCTGTGGCTTCACTCTGAAGAGTTCATTAGAGGCGCAGCAAAAAAAAAACACCCGAAAAGAAAAGAAAAGCAACAACAACTTTTAAAACTGTAGTCGAAATCGGGGCTTTTCTTTTATTGCGCTGCGTTTTCAGCGGAAAACAAGTGCAAAGTGCACCCCAAATGGAAGTTGGCTAAAAGGGCAGTAAGGGAAAAAAATCTATGATGTGTAGTGTTACATAAAGCTCTGAGGTATAAATACTTGTAGAATTTCAGAGAGCAGAAAAAAGAAAATATTACGAGAACAATGTTTTATCAATTCATAGGAACATATTTATTAAATTGCTTGAATATGAAATTAATTATAGAACATTAAAGGAGGCAAACTAGTAAAAACTGGTTACTAGTAATCAGTAAAAACACGAACTTCAACTGTATAAAAAAATTATATATTCCAGAAACACAATATGTTTCTATGCAAAAAATGGCTTTATGTTATGTTATTAATTTTATTTTACTTCCATTAAAAAAAAAACTAGAAAATAAAAATAAATTGGGTACTTTATGCTATACTACCAAAGAAAATATAAATACTTAGTATTTACAAATGTAAATAATTAAATACTTGGTATTTATAATATAAAAACTTAGTATTTATAAAAAAAAATTCTTAAAATGTACTTGGTATTTATATTGCTTTTGAAACTTCAGAGATTTAAAGAGACAAAATGTAGCCCTTATTAGTGCTCTCAAATGAAAATTCATAACTGTTAATTTATAATTATTTGGAGTGTTTTCACGGCGCAATTGCGGAGCTGATTAAATTACGTGTTGCCCATCATCAAAGAAGCGTATTCGATATATGTACATATACATATGCATACGCTGAACCGTCGCGTTACCAAACCAGCAATTAAGCGTAGCTACCCCAACTCTTCTTCTTTTCCTGCTGTTGCTCGTGGCTTGCACGGCCGTGCTAACGGTAAATGCTGCATATGTGCGATGGTTGCGTGTTTTTCGGAACCCTTTTTTCTGGTTGTTCTCCCTCTCTACCATTCCCTCCCTCTCTCTCTCTCTCGTTCCGTCTTTCTTTCGGGTATTCTTTGTTTTAACGGAAGCTGTTGCTGTTGTTGTTTTTATGCTTTTTAATTTCCCTCAACAATTTCTTTGTGCTTTTTGTGTTTCCACTCCTGTTCGCATAACTGCGACGAGTGCACTCCAAACGTCTTTGCCTCACTTGCCTCCCAAGGGTTATATGCGACGAGTGGCAAGAGGAAGAGCCCCACAAAATCAAACGAAAAAATTAAATAAAAAATAAGAGGAAATAACGAAATAAATATGTATGTATGTATGTAGATACATATATGAAAGAATCTCATGTGACACACAATGCCTTCAAGTGCTGACGCCGGCGCTAGAAGATGGGCCCAATTTACAAGCACAGAACAAGAAGCGATGGAAGAAGTTGAAGTATAAGAGCAAAAACAAAGAGCTGGAAGAAGTCAATTTGATGCGAGTGTGTGTTTAACATGCGTATATTATACTTGACTTAATTAGCTGTTATTAAAAACAAATTGAGGGACAACAACAAAAAGGGTTACAAACAATTAAATAATCATTTTTCTTCCGTTCGAACAGATTTCCCTGAGAAGTTGCAGTGCGAGTTAAGATAACAATTTTATACCTGAAGAACTATAAGCATAAATAATAATATATTATATTAGAATATAATATTAATATGTAGAATTTACATTTGTCTGCTTTTAGGCGCCTTTAACAACTTTTTATTATTGTATAAGTAAGTAAGCTTATCATAGTCTAATTTCAAGAAATAGCTTTTCTAAGAAATAAAAACATATCAGAATTAACAATAATTTTTAGGCACAACAAATTAATGCAGAATCTAGAAAAAACAATTGTTTATAATATATATTTGCATAATATTTGTACATCTATAATATTGAATTCAATTAGTTCCATTTCCTTTTCTTTCGAATTTTGATTACAAACAATTTAAACATTGTATATTCATCTCTTTCCCACATTAGCTGCACACGCTTCCCACACTCTTGACCTATCTACGTAGACTTGTAATGCAGCAACTACATCGAAGCAGAGAATTCTGCCGGCTGCCGCGATCTGAACGGCGTACGGTGATCTCGACGACTGCAAAAGCTTTCGCACGGTGCGTGCCCAAAGCTCCATAAACAGTGCTTGAGTGGGAGCGCCTCTGTATGTGAGAGAGCGCGTGAGAGCGTGGCCAGGTTTTGCATTTGTGGGAGAGCGGCAAAAACTATGTAGGCCTATGAAATGCTTAAGTTTCTTCTTCTTCGTTTATTTATTTATTTTTTTTTTGGCACTAGCTAGCAAAGCGACGTAGCCATTTTTAGATTTCCTTAGTTCTCGTTGTTGTTGTAGGGCGCGCATTTTGTTGTATTTGCAGTTGAGCTTTTTTAGTTCCACGCTGTGTTTGTTGTTGTTGGCATGTATATTATGTATTTACTGCGCGTGAATGTCATTTAAAAAGCAGGAAAAGCTTTGCGCTGCAAAGCGTCCAACTTTATGCTGTTGTCTGTGTATATAAATATATGTGTGCGTGTGTGTGTGCGTCTACGCACATTTTTAATAATGTTGTGCGAGCTCAAGGTTTTTTTCTATCGCTTCTATAGTTTTTTTTTTTAATTTTTTTGTTGCTGTGCAGGCGTTGGCGATAGAGCGAAGCGGCCTCTGCTGCTCCCCCCTCTGCACTCCCACCAGCTACCCCAACTTTCGACCAATTTTAATTGTAGGCCGCAATAATTTAGATGCCACTCTGACACAATCTACAAATAACCGAAAAATGCGTACATATTTTTTTTTGCGCTGCGCTCGCACACACACAAAAACTGTATTTATGTATTTTTTATATAAAGCCTATACATAGACTATTAACTTGCCTTTATTTGAAATTTAATTTTTGTTTTTTTACTGCGCCCTTCCCAATGTCTGTTTGTGCCCAACAGTTCTAGGTATTCTATATATAATATGTATTATCAGCGCGTTTTTGTGCTGTAATTGCTTTAAATTGACAAAGTTTTGTTCAAAATTTATTGAGCACTGGCAACAGCAACTGCTGATTTTTTTTTATTTTAATTTTAATTTGAAATGCAAGTATTTAGAATTTTGTCTTGATTGCGTTTTTCTGACTCAATTTATTTGCATGTTTCCACTTTTCTCAAACTAACACCCCGCCATATTATACCCTAATTTATACGCAGTTTTATTGCCATGTTTCCATTAAAAGTAAAAACGAGACACGCACCAACTTGAACTAAATACTAATATGTAAAACTTGCATGTGCTTCTGGCCATAAAAATGCGAAACCAACACTTTTATGTGGTGCTAATTAAGCTTATCAAAAACGCAAGACAAATTCATTAGAAAAACCAACAAAAAAGAGCAAGCTTAAAAAAATACAAAAATGAAAAGAAAGAAAATAAATATTTTTATTAAATATTATTCAACTACAGTGAAAACCTGTCAGTGTCACTCATTGTATTTGTTTTTCTTCATTGTTGTTTGTAGCACTTAATATGTTGCTGGCCAGCTGAGTTGGCCATATGTCTAGGCCTAAACCGACACACAGACAAATGTGATGGTTGCTATCTGCAAAGTGTGCGTGTGTGTATGTGAGAGCATAGAGTTATTGTAAATATATATGTGTATACATACATATGTATATATGTGGTATGTGTGCACACTGTTTCGTTGATATGGCGGAGCCTATGTGCAATGCTTTGCCAAACTATTCGTATTGTATGTGGCTCTTATTCCCCAGCTGCTAATTGCCAGTTTGCCAGTTGCCTATTGCTCCACTTCGCAAAAGCACACGCCAACACATACACACATACATTCACATAGCGACGCACTCACTCACTCGCACACAATTCGCACTACAACTTGCACGCTCTCACGCACTGGCAAAACTTTTGCATGCATTCGTACAGTAGAGTAGTGTAGAGTGGAGGAGTGTAGACTAGAGGAGTGTAGAGTGTGTACATGTGTGTATGTGTAGGTGTGTTGCTGCTGTCTGTGTATGGGTGCAAGTGCTGGTCACAGTTGTTGTCGCAATAGTTTGCACAAATAGAAAACGCATTTCATGGGCGTTGTTGGTTAGTTGCGCCCGTTAGGCTGCCATTTTGAGAGAATGCGTGACAAATAGAGACGGAGCCAGAGAGAGAGAGGGAGAGAGATGTTGTTGCCTTCAATTATGCACTTATGTGTATACATATGCTGTTTCATGCAGTCGCTTTGGGATACTTCTGTAGAGTGTCAACTTGCAAAGAACTTGAATTAATAATTATACAACATTTGTTTACATTTCAAAATATAAAATAACAAATCATGAGCCACTTTAAAGAACTGCAGCGTTGCTTGAGCTGCGCATAAAACTTAACACAACAAGCTCACATAACAACGACAATAATAAAAGGAAAAATATGTAAGATGTGCTCGAATTTAAGATACCCCGCATTGGGCTGCTTATTGCAAGTTAAATTCTTGATCAGGCGATCTTTATTAAAATTACAAGACTTAATAAAATAATAATAAAAATAAAAAAATTTACAGCAAAGATGGTCGAGAAGCAAGATACCCTACACATTTAGATTTGGTAAGAAAGTGCATACGCAGCGACCAATTATGACTCAATTGGCTGAGAGGCAGAGAGAGTAGCAATAAAGTGGCCTCCCACTCTTGCGCTGTGTCAACAGCTAAACAACTGTAATAACAACTGAGCAGCGGCTTAAGCCATTGATGGCGTTTCTTTTTGTTGTTGTCTTGAATCGCTTTTCTTGGTAGCTGAGACATTAAAATTCAAGCAACTGCAGTGGCAGGTCATAAAAAGTCACAATTATTAAAGCAACAGTCGCACGAAACGAACAAAATGGAAGAAGCAGCAGCAGCAGTAGAACTCATAGAAAAAGTTAGGCGAGGAGAAGTAGGGGGGGGGGGGGAGGGGACAATACAACTGCATAGGCGCAGCAACTGCGACGCACTTTGCGCAACTGCCGACGACAACAAAAACAACAACAGCAACAAGCGCAATGTTGCATTGCGTCAGAGCAAAAGCCGCGCAGTCTGCGACGCACGATGCGTGCGAGCGAGACAGAGCGAGCCAAGGAGCTTTCGGTAATGTTGTGTATTCTAGGAAACTCAAACGATTGTGCAAATGCACGCAATGTGTTCGAGCGAGAGAGAAGAAGGCACGCTATGAAAGGTTGAGAGGCCAAAACTAAAACGCACTTCCGACAAGTGAAAATGCAACAAAAAAACCAAAAAAAAAAAAAACGAAGCGCACGTAAAACAAAGGTTGAAAATAACCAAAATTGTTGTTGCATTTAATTAAATGCGGAAGACACTCAACAGCAACAGCAACTACATTTAAGCGCACGCACAAAGCAACAAAAATAGAGAGAGAGAGAGAGACAGATAGCAGCAAAGTACACACAACGCACAAAATTTGGAACGCGCTGCGCTTAAAGTAGGTCAAAGTGGCAGCGGCGTCAATGCCGCGAGGGGGTTGCGTGTCAGCAGCAACGGCGACTGCGACGCAGCAGCAACAGCAACAGCAGCAGCAGCAGCAGCAACATAAGAAAAGTTTAATTTATGCAAAGAAGAAAAAATATTTTTTCGTTGCGTATTTGTGTACACTAGTGTATGTGTGTATGTATGTGTGCAAGCCACTTTTGCTTTTCTTCAGTTTACGCCTAATTGTTATTAATATGCAACGTTGACGCTCATAAATCATATTCAAAAGTGCGTAGAAAATAAACACAAAACTCACAATTCAAGTTTTTTTTTTTGTTGTTTCTGTTTTTTGCTTAAATTATAATTGTAAGTAATTTTAATTACATAGCTTGTGCGTCTGCAAATGTTTGCAAATGTTTGCGACGCATCGCAACATGTAAAAACACAAAAAAAAAACTTTCGAAAAATCGTATTTCTTTTTTTGTTTCAACTGAATGTGACATTGTTTTCAGAGTTAGGCCGGGCAATATGTAAAAGGGCTTAGGTAAACTAAGGCAGGGGCTAGGGAGTGGTAACAGCAGCTAGTTGAACGAGTGAAAATGCGCTGCGTAATTAGCATAAATATTAAATGAAATTGTTTGAGGTTAGCCACTGAATATAGTATTGAAGATATTTTATATATTTTTTTTAAAATACTTTTTATTTTATTTTTGACCAGCGCTGTTTAGTTTATTGAGAGGTATAAAATAATATATATTTAAACAAAACGAATCTTTTTAGTTATTTAATAAAAAATTGAAAAACTCACCTTAAAATCCAATTGCAAATTTTCGCGTTAATCCAAAAAAATGCCTTCACTTTATATCGTACAAAAAGTTTACAAATTATTGTTTTTTGTTCTTTATACTAAATTACAATTGTAATTTTCTGCACTGCACTTATGCCAAAAGTTATTTTTATTTACTTAATTTTTTTTACAGTTCAGTTACTATCAAAAATGTTTACCAAATAGTCGCTTATTTAATTTTAAGCAATAGTAATATGTATAAATTGATACATATATATATTTTATTTGTATTTTAATAAATTTTTTCTTTTGTTTTTTTTTGTGTTTTTCTATATAGAACTTGTTTTGTTATATATTTTATCGAAACGAAATTTTTATGCAAACTAACACACACGTTCTTCTGCTGCTGCTTTTTGTTGTTGTTGTTGTATTTTGTAGTAGTTGTTGTTATGGCTGCTTATTGTTGTTGTTGTTGTTGTGTTTCTGTGTTTAGTATTGCGTTTTGTCCGAACCAATAATTTTGAAGAGTTGTCCAATTTAGTTGTTGGCTTAAATTTTTGCGGTTTTTCCTTGTTTTTATTTAGCTGATTTTTGCCTTGTTGTTGTTTTCGGGTTTTATTTAAATGTTACATTTATACGGTTTTATTTCTTATTTTTTTTATTTGTGTGTTGTTTTGCTTTTATTTAAATTTTACAATTAGCCAAATAATTTTCGTTTTTTATTTAATTCAATTTTAGTTTTCTTTTGCACGCAGCTTGCCAAAATAGTTTTTGTTTTTTGTTTTTTCGAAATGTTAGCCCAAAATTATTTTTGCCAATTTAAATTTTTGCGTTGCCTTTGCATTTACGAAAGGTAATTTCAGTTCATTTTTGTTTCAGTTGATTATTTTGTTTTAAAATTAATATTAGTTTTAATTGGTTAAATGTTCAAAAATTGCTGTTGCATTAGCATTTCGTTGAATGCGCCGATTTTGCTGTCGCCTGTTGTGGATTTTGTTCTCGTCATTAGTTGGGTGAGACATTTTCACAGTGACATTTGGGCCCTGAAAAAATACAGCAAACCAAACGGAAAATTGTATTATTTGTCATTTAATTAACAATAAAAATTCTTAAATATTTATAAATATGTTATTGAAATTTTGTTCCTTTTAATTCTTATCAAACTTAATTTTTATAAATCAATGCAAAAAATACATTTAATTCTATTATATTTTCTGCCTTTAAAATTTGATTATTTTCTTGTTCTACTTTTGGCACGTTTCATTTAATTGCAATAAATATTCATTCATGAGCGAAATAAATTTTAAAATATGCGTCTTATCAGTTTATAGAATGTTTATTCATTAATTTAAGCCCTAGATTCTAATTGCATCCGATGTTTGCCTCTGGCAAGTGTTTTGTTTTTAATCTTGTTAGGCACTTAAACATGTGCCTAGCATCAGGAAATTGTCAACGCTTATCTTTCCGATTGGGAAATACGAATGGGAATTAATATTCTGTGCAGATGCAATAAAGCGCGACTTTGTTTTCCGATACTTCAATTGATCGTGTGTTTGATGTGTTATATAGTAAAGCTAAATATCCCAAGTATTTTTTAAAATTTTAATAATTTTTAGTTCAAGGGAATGAATTGTAATCTATATACTATTGGGTGCTATATATAAATTTAAAAGGGTTGTCTTTATCATAAAAGTCCTTTTATTTTAAATTTATTTAATGACTTCTTTTGGGCAAACTTTTTCAAGATCTAGTATATGCTCTGAAAACTTTGATTTTGTAGTTTGTATTTTTGTTTTGCATTTAATATTTGACATTCTTAATCTTATTTACACCTAAGTTTGTAATTTTAATGAATCGATTTATGTTTTCTTTTATATCTTGTATTTCTAATCACATTGTAAAAGTTATTTTTGTTGTAGCTCGTATAAGATAATTATGTTGTTATTCAATAGGAATTTTATCGCGGCAATAATACGATAGTAGTTAATGCTACGATTAATAGTTCATACAATGTACAATTTTAAAAGCTACTTTATAAAAATAAACTATTTCAATTTTGAAATATATTGTATATTATATTGTAATATATTTGCTTCTGACAACATGTATTTCTTTCACTTTTCACAGAGTGTTTCTCTCTTATTTTATTTTTGGCAAACAAGTGTCTTTGCAAACTATGCGATATTAAACATATGCAAATTTATTAAATCCTGCACAATCCTTATGCACTTTTAATGGTGCACTCACACACACACACACACACACTAACACGTGGCACAAAAAGGGGTTCAAATTTGGTTTTGAGTTCAGTTTTTGGATTGTGGAAAATCTTTGCATAGGTTTTAGACGGGTAGGGTTGTTTATTGTTTGTTATTGTTGTTGCTGCTGCTGTTGTAGTTGTTGTAGCTATTATTGTTGTAGTTCTGGGCATTGTTGTTGCTTGATTAAAAATGCACAAGTTTTCGCTACACGTTTTTGCCTCACTGCTGCGTTTTCCAGTTTCAGTTGCATGCAGAGCAGCCAAGACGAAAGCAACCCCATTTCCTATGTTAAAATCACACACACACACACACGCACAGTTAGGATTGGGATACAGCTACGAAATGGCATTTGTATGGATTGCCCCGGAACTGAGTTGTTGAACTAGCTGTGAACTTGCAGGAGAACTGTCCTGTCCTTTAGATAGTATCTTAAAGATACAAATGCACTTGGTCAAATAAATATTGCTTTCCTTCTTTATTTGTGTTTTCGCTCGATTTTAGCTTAAAACAAGCTTATAAAACTCCTTATATACTTTTTTATAGCATTCAGTTAATTTTCAATATATATTTATTTCTTTTTAACTCTTTGAAAACACTCTTATATTATTATTTTTATGTATGATATTTTAATAGCACTTAAATATCAGTGTTTATATATTTTGATTTGTTTTATTTAATTACTGTATACAAATTTTAATTATTCTTGCCCCTTTTCTTTTAGTTAATTGTGTGTATTTATTTATATATACACATATGAATTGATTTATTTTATTTAATTTTTTTTTACTTGGTATAATTTTTTTACATTTTTTTTTTTATTGAAAACTTTATTTGATTTGTTTTTTGTATACACTGAATTTATCAATGATTTTGCATTTGTATAGATTAATAACAATAAACAATTAATTTACCTTCAATCACTTGTCAAATACACACACACGTACACACACTGAGACACACACACACACACACAGTCTCGTGCAAAGACCATCAATTTGTTTTTGGTTTTATGTGTGTATTTGTATTTGTTTGCCGGCCTTGGACGTACTTTTCATTTGTGTGTTTTATTTTCGAAACATAAACTAAAATTTAAATCATAAATTAAAAACAGTTTAGTTGATAACTTTTGCTGTTTATAACAAAATATTTGTGCGCTTCTTTTTTGGGGGCTGCGTAAATTTCGCTTATTTTTATTCACTCAAACGCGATTTTCAAATCAAATCAATTTGTATTTATTTTTTTTCTGCATTTCCGTTTTGTATTTAATGAAATAAATTTGTTGTTGGTAATTTTTTTGAAATTTCGTAATTTGTTTGTTGTATTTTGAAATTGTTATTCAGTCAGCTTCTGTTTCAGTTGCTGTTGCCGTTGCCGTTGTGGGGAAATGTTAGACGGGACGAGAAAATGCACACAACGAACGCACAGTTGTTGCTGCGAGCTGCGCACCACCGAAACCTAGCGCCGAATAGACGAGCATGAAATTCAAAAATTGCGTTTATGGCCTATCAACCAGGCAGGCGGCGGCGGCCGACGCACACAAGCTTACAGAATGCACGCACACACGGCCAGACACACACACGAACGATGGCAGAGTAACGGGCAGCGGCCAGAGCCACCACCGGAGCAGCAGAACGCAAGCAGCAGGCAGCAGCAAACAGCAAGCAGCAAGCAGCAAAAGCAGCAGCAGCAGCAGCAGCAGCAGCGCAACAGAACCAAGAGAGTAAGAGTAAAACGCAGCCGAACGCAGCAAAGCGCAGCGAAAAAAACCAACACACACACACACACACACACATAGAGAAACACAGTGAGAGCGCGACAGAGCTGCTCTCGTTAGCTTTTTAAAGCAAAAACAAGTTTTCTGCTGGCGCTTTTGGGGGCCCCGGTGTCGCAGTCGCAGTCGCTGCCAGTGCTGTGAGAGTGCGCCCATTTTGCATTGCCAGTGCCTGTGTCTCTGTGTGTGTGTGTGCTTTTGTTTTTGATTTTGTTTCGCTTTGCGTTGCAAATGCAGAATTTGCATTGGTGTGCGAGAGAGTTTTGCGAGCGCGTGAGCGAACGCGCCCGTTCTCTTATTGGACTGTGCCGTGCGCTCTCTTTGCTAGCGCTCTCTCGCTCTCTCACATGTTCACACACGGGCAACCACTTGCGCAGCGGCTGTGCAATGTTTTTTGCGCGTTTAATCCAATTGGAATGCACGACTTGCAACGTTCAAATTGGCTTCCATCGAGTGTCAGGCCAAAAAAGGATATGCGACTACTTAGACTGTTCAATTGAATTAACTGCACACTAAGCTTCAGTGGATTTAATAAGCTTTTGCAGCCGCTTTAATTGACTTGGCGAGCCTTTACTTATGATGTCATTGCTGCAACTTGACCATGTTTTGTGTGTATGCACTGCCAGCCCCCTACCCTGTGCGCCAGGACCTCTCACTGCCATTTCTTCCCGGGGGTGAGTTTCGCTCACACCGCTCTCGGCCACGCGACTCTCCGGAGAGAGCTGTGCTCTCTCCGTGCAGGCAAATTGCATAAGTCGCATGAGCTAATCACACACAGTGCGGCGAGAGGTCCTTTCGCGAGTCCTTCATGTGGAAAATGTTCGTGGGTAAATGCAAATGCTTCAAAAATAGAAACTTGCTTTTGCCACAGCAGGGCGCCCTGCGGGAGAGGGGAGCGGGGAGGGGGGGGCGGGTTTGGGAGGGTGGCAACTCTGAACTCTGATTGCATCAGCTAGCCAGGTGCAGGATTTGCAGCCAAATGAGCTATTCTTAAGGATAACATAAATCGAGGGAATTGAATTTAAGTTTCCTTTTTTTTTATTCGAAGCTTAAGCTATTGTTTAAAGAACAAAAAAAGCGCCCAAAACTGTGAGAATCCTTAGAAAAACTGTAAATCTGAAAATTAACAGCGTTTTGTTTTTAGATAAAAGTCAAAATTGTATTCCAGTTTTTAAATGTGGTTTGAATTCAATTGCAAATTCCCACAAGTGTCCTGCTGGAAATATCAAATTCCACTGCATTTAATGAACTTGCAATTGTTTTACAAACAATGAACAGCTCAAAAAAATAGTTTGGATAAAAACTTAACTCGTTTTTGAAATGAATTTAAGGTGATTATTAACAAACAGTAGAAACCGAAAACAGATCCTAAAAAGCGCTCAAAGAGACAACGATTTCATTGTCGCTCTTCTCGCTTTGAGCGCAGTAACAGATACTCTTGAGAAAAACTCGTTTCTCCTGTGCTTCTTCCAGTGCCAAAACAAAAGCAAAAAAAACAAAAAATCACAAACAAGCTACAACAACAAAAAGAGTAATAATACGCATTCATTTTGAAGTGGCAGCAGCAGCAACAACAAAAGTAAAGCGCCTGAGCGGGAGCTTGAGCTTTTTCGGCAAACAACTTCCCCAGCTGGGGTGCGCATGTCGCTCTGAGAGCCAAGGCGCGCGCAAAAATATAGAAAAACAAAAAAAAAAACAACAACAACAACGAGAACGAAAAATAAGACTAAAACGAGGCGCTGTCATTTTATTGCTGTTGCCTGCACACAACAACAATAAAGAACGGCGAGAATGAGAACAAAAAAACGGAGAGAGAGAGCGGCATCGTCATCGTCGTCGCAGTCGCAGCAAGTTTACGCAATTCAAGCAAACACGTGGAGCAGCGGCAGCGCAGTCAACGCAGCCAAGCGCAGCGTCGAGAGCATTTTTTGGCGCGGCCACCTCTCTCTCTCTCTCACACTCTTCGTCATGCTGGCGCTGTGCGTGCGTGCGCGCGTGTGCTTGTGTGTGTGTGTGTGCCTATGTGGCTGCTGCTGCTGTTGCTGCTGCCTATGCTGCCTACGAGAAATCCAATAAGAAAAAGCTTTGTGCGTTGCTGCGCACACACCAATGCAGGCCATTATATGCGTGTATGCACGAAGTAAGCGCGCGCGTGTTTTTCTATGTGTGTGTGTGTGTGTGTGTATATGTATTGCGTATTTTGGCATGGCCGCCAACGTTAACTGCGACGCCGGCGTCATTTGCTTTCAGCGTTTGCAGTGCTGCACGCACTTTTCGGCCTGACGTCTGCGCCCCCCTTCCATCCTCCTGTTGTATTTTTGCTTAGCCAAAGCATTTTTTGTTGTTGGATCCTATGTACAGTTTTTGGGGCGGTTTATATATATATGTACATATATATATTTGTGTCTGTTTGTATATATGCTCCAAATTTTTGGCGCCAGCCCGATACACACACACACATACACACCCACACTGCCTGCTCGCACCCACTCGAACGCACTTTTGCAGCTTGCGCTTGTGTATGTGTATGTGTGTGTGTGCGTGTGTGTGTGTGCTTTTGCTTTTTTGGGTGTGCGTTTTTGTGAAATTTTAGCATTTATTTGTTATGTACTCGCACTTCGAATGCTGCTGCGACTGCTGCTGCTGCTGCGTAGGCCCGTTATATACACTATTTGGCAATTATGTGTAGCTATGTGTGTGTGTGTGTGTGTGTGTGTGTGTGTGTTTGTGACCCTGCCTGCTAAGAATTTGTGTGTTTTTTTTTTTTTTTGTATTTATTTTGGTTATGTGTGTATACTGCATTTTTTCGCTTGTCTGCCCAAAACCCTCGAAAAGCTTTTCAATTGCACAAAAACAAATGTTTCGCTGGCTGTTTGTATTTGTGTAATGTATACACACACACTCACACACACACACACACGCACGCATTTATTTATTTTTCATGAACAGCTCACACAGCCGAATGCTTCGATGGATTTTTGTTGCGCTTTCAGATAAGATGATATCATTTGTTTTTGTAGCATTTGGCGCACATTAAATTTGTATGTTGGCACATATATACATATATATATATATATATCTCTTATATACTAACGGGCTGTGTCCGCCCGATTTGACGCTTGCAATGAGTGCGTTTTATGCTCTTTTCTCATGTTGATGATTCTTATTTTGTGTCTGTCTTTTTTTTTTGTTGTTTTTGCTGCCTTTACGATGTCAATTGGTTTGAACCAGTTTTGGCAACTGACAAACGAACACTTGACAGTGAAATTGTTTCATATGTTGTCTCTGCATTGTATATAGTATATACAGCTAGAACTGTGTCTAGGCCAGCAATTGTGCTAATTAGGCGAAGTAATGATAAATAAGCGAGAGACGTTCCACAAATCAGCGAGGCAAATAATCAGAGAGAGCGAGAGAGAGACGGAGAGCGAGGGAGAGAAAGGGATAAAAAGGCGGCATTTAAGAAAAATAAGGATACACATTACACTACTTATAAATAACATAATTACTTAAATTGAAGTTTTGACTTGAAATAAGCATGCATAATTTTTGAAAGGATATTTGACTGGATTTTGCATTAGATATTTTTTTCATTAAGATATTTTATATCAGCTTAGAAACACTGTAAGAGGATGTAGGAAAGAAGAATCTAGGAAACATAGCAAACAAGAGGCAGAATAGTTAAGAAAGGAGAGTAAGAGAGAGAGAGAGAGAGAGAAAGAAAGGGGGAAAGAGCCTGTGAGTGAGAGCTACTGACCTATAAATAAAACTTTTCAAAAATAACTTATCTATAATAAAACTTTTCAAATATAACTTTTAATACACATACTTGAATGTATGAGAATCGCATAGAGGAGTCGAATTTGACTTGCTAGATAATTCACATATTGCCGCTAGACTACAGGAGTTTTACAACGAAATATCAGGTTAAATTAGCAAAAAATCGTTGCTATAAACTTTGATGTTTTGATTTATCTAAACAACACAAGTGTTAAATAATAATTATCGATAAATTGATAGCAAAAAAAAAAAAATTATTGCTAGCCAATAATCCAATTATTTTTAGACCCTTAAAAATAAGTAAATATAATTTTACATTTAAAAACAGAACAACAAAAATTGCTACATGTAAATTCTGTATGTGATGTAAAAGCGAACGCGGTTCCTTTCAGAAATCCTCCTCTTAATTTCCGCACACACAAATTTGCCAGCGAGTACCCAAGAAATGTCAGATCAACAAGTTGCCTTTTTAAATGCCGCCAACTCGCTTTAACAATCATTTAGCATTTCGCAGCTCGCTTCAAAATTCCTAGAAAAGACGCAACCGCAGGAGCCAAACCAAAAAAAAAAATTGTTTAGACTGACATCAAAGCAACAAAATTGACGTTTTACAAGCATTTTTCTTTTTACAAAAAAACAAAAAAAAATGAAATGTAAAAAAGCAAAGGACAACAGTTTAAAGAAAACCGCCGAGCCCGCTGAGAAACAACGGGTAGTCGCCAAAATGGGCGGGCGGACTGGGAAGAAGGGGGGGGCGGGCATATTACAGACTGTGACGTTGACAAACTCAAGCTAAAACAAGCTATGAAAAAAAGAAAAAAAAATGCAAAAAAATGTTAGCATAATTTCAAAACAATGACGCCGTCGAAATAATCCTTAAAAAGCCAAAGTAAAAAGAGCTGAATTTGAGAGACAAAGGAGGAATAGAGTAGCAGGCTTAGATGAGGAAAATAACAACAACAACAACAACAACAAAAGGGGTTCAAGGACATTTTACACATAATTTTTACTACCTTACACGCTTGCCGGGCAGACAAAGGACAGACCCCCGCCTTGCGTTCATGCTAATGTAATAATTTTTTTGAAGATGTGCGCCAGGACTTCACAACGTCCTTGCGCTGATTTCCTCGACTTGTGTACAAGGAAGTAGCAAAAATATATATACATATATACGTTTATATACAACAACAAAAAAAAGGCTGTTGCTTGAAGAGTTTAACGCTCTATTACGCACAATCAGCGCGGGGTAGGCAAATAAAAAAAAACGTAAAAAAAGAAAGGAATAAGGCACTTCTAGGACGACGACATTGATTGCCTTTTCACCTTGGGTAGTCGCCCCGGGTCTCCCCCTCCCCTCCCCGCGCTTCACAGAAACCGCTTAGACCTCAAAACGAATGTTACAAGGCTTTGTTTACCTTTTTTTTGTGGTATTTTTTTTTTTTTGCTTTTGGGCAAATCGATTATTGCGTTTTGGGTGAATGAACCTGGAAAAAGTTAAGAACGAATTGTCAAAGGCTCAAACATATCTTAATTTGTATATTTTTATTGACAATAATCCGTAATGCAGCTGCAAATGCAGAAATAACAGCAACACACTTTACATTTATTTGTATTTATTTATTTATTTTCTGTTGCGCCGCAATTTAAAGGGCAATTTGTGAACTAGAGCAGAGCGCAGCTCTATTAGTGACCTATGAGATCGCAGAGAGGGGGAGGGGTAGAGGGGAGTGGTCTAGGGAAATTGGGTCACGCACGCATGTGTCGACTGTCGCTGCAGTTGCTGCGCAGTAGTCGCACACACACAGATGCGGGATACGAGTTGCCAGATACAAGATACGAGATATCAGAAACAACAGAGCAACAATTTGTGGCAGACAATGCGACGCATCGTGTGGCTGAGGGAGGGGGGAGGGCAGTCAACGAGAGGTAGACAGCGATAATGATTACGCATGCAAATCGCCGGCAATAAAAGTACAACTACAGTAAATACGAGCGCACGTTACAGAGAAACCTATCAATGTCAAAACTGATTTTCAATTTGATTTAAAGAATTTTCCAAAAATTTGTATTTAATAATGTGGTACAGCAATATATAAAATAGATCAAAAGTAATAAATAAAAAATATTTTAAATTACATTTTCAAAAAATTTAAATGCAGATCCTATAAAAAATTTCAGCTTGAATACCAAACGATAAAAATAAAAATGATGCTAATATTTTGAAATTTAATATAAATTAAATTAGAATTTTTAGACAGTGTGAAACATGTTTTTAATAAAATTTTATAAATCCCTTAAAAATGTGTGCCAATTTTTTAAATTTTTTCTATATTTTTTAATACAAACAACTACATTTATTTTTATTTTTTATATATATCTACTATATCTATATATATATCTAAAAATTTCATAATTCCTGTAATCGCTTTTACTTTCAAAAAAGTGCAATGCAATGGAAATTATATAAGTTACATATAAGCTTGAATTTGGAACGCTGAAAACTTAATCTTAGCTAACATAAAAAAGTTAAAATAAATTAAATTATTTCTTATTTTTTTTATTATTAATTTTTCGAGTGTGAAACATGTTTTTAAATCCATTTTACAAATTCCTTTAAAAATGTGTACCATTTTATAAGTAAGTATAACTTGAATATGTAGTTTATAATGCTTACAACTAAATTTAGTTGTTTTTTTTTATTTACACATTTCATAAATGCAGTAGTCATCTTATTGAGTACTCACTGTAATGCCACTCAGTTGACATTTACATGTGGCAACAGCTACTCGAAAGATTGTTGGTGGGTGGCGCTGCGCTTTAAATCTAATTGACGCACGTTGATCTCTTTCCACACATTACTCCTTATCGCTCTGTCTCTCTCTCTCACATTCTCGCAATCTCTTTTTCATATGCTCCCGTGCTATGCAATTCTAGTCCAAAATTGTTGAACATTTCGTTTATTTTATTTTGTTGTTTTTTTTTTTTTTGGTTACTGAAATTAGGTCAATGCATATAATTTAGAGTGCGTCTCGTGTGCCGCTCTCTATGTGTGTGTGTGCGTGTGTGTGAGTGTGTGTGTTTGTTGGGGTATGTTGCAATGTTGCTGATGGCGCAGTTGCTGCTGTTGCTGTTGCTGCTGAACGCCGCAATTTCTGTAAATTGTATTTTCAGTGCCTTTGATCTTCGCTCTTTTATGCCTCATCTGCCCCCCCGCCCGCTCATCAGCTGTTGCCGTGCCCGCTGTGGCAACACTCAGAATGCAATCCATCAATCGCAGCAGCAGCACATAAACTGACGTCGACGTCGGCGTCGGCGTCGCTAACGCTGCCTCGGTCTGTGTGCAACCACCGGGCAATTATGTAATCTATGGAACCCGCTGGGTGAATTGCCCAAAAAAAAATTAAGCAGAATCTACGCGAATGGGGGTTGGCGTAGGGGTGGGCGTGGAAGGGCCAGGAGTAGGGGCAGTTTCGCTGGCCAAAGAGATGAGAAGTTCTGGCTAAGATTAAAAGCTTTAAGAACTTTAAAAGACAGCCCCATGGGCAATTTTAACAAATTTCAAATATAATTAATATAAAATAAATTGAAAAGCTATTTGAGTTCTTGCTATTTTTTAAATAAAAAATATCTTCAGAATCAATATAGGTTATTCCAGTATTTTTTATATCTTAAAAAAATTTAAAGAAAATAAAAAAAATTTTGTTGTATTAATTTATATAATAAGCAGTTTAAAACATGCAGAAATCATTTCAAGTTTGGCCTAAATTTGCTTTGCAGTAGTGTTTGCCTTTTTAAAATTATGACAAAAATAAAAACAACGACAGCACTACCTATTATCAACAATACGTTTTTTATTGATCACATGATACAGCTATCGATAAATGTTTCATATCCTATCGATTACATGATACAGCTATCCATAAATGTAAAATTTTTAACACATATTGATTACGTGACATAAAGCTGTTGCCCGCTCTTTTAAGCCACACATCATTTAATCCCATAAGTCAAATACATATGAGGCAGCAGTTTTGGCCATCCATCCCCCCCGCAACTGGCTGCATATAAGAGGCATAATCACATCATAACATTAAGTACTTTATTCCATTACAAGACCTTCAAAAAGGTTAAGCATAAATTAAATTAAGCAGAAACCAGCAGAAAACTAACCACCAAACCAAACGAAATATCCAACCACAAATGTCCGCGCACTTCGGCGACATCTTCGTCTGCAATTTTGCCATGTTTTATTTATATTTATTTTATGCAAAAAGAAAATAAAGTAAAGATAAGGAAAATAAACAGAAAATGCTGAAAAACTTGCACAATTTAATGGCTAGAGCAACCCCCAAGTAGAGAAGAAGTCAGCGAGAAGCTTCTGTTAGGCTTTTTTTTTGGGAAATTTTCAATGCTTCTTCGTATATCCTGTGATTATAAGATGTTGAAAATGGGACTTGATAAAACTAAATAAATATCTGCAATAATTAAAATTATTATTGATTTTGTTATTAGTTTTTCCTTGTAAGGAATTACAAAATCAATAATTAGAAAATTTGCAAAATAGATTTTTATATTTCCCCCAAATTTTATTTAACTAATGAACTTTTTATATTCACGGGACAAGTCAACTTGCTTGTTCTAGATTTCTTGTTGTTGTTTTTTATTTCTTTATTATGCATGAATTGTAAATGTGGGGCGAAATTTAACGTCTTGCAGCAGCGGCAGCAACCGGAAGAATTCAATTGAGTGTAAGAAGAGCGAGGGGGGGAGGAATAAGTAACAAAAACAAAAGCAGAACCAAAAGGCAATTGTGAATATTAAAAGAAAGTGATGCTGAAGGGGGGTTGGGCTCCGTGTAATTATAAACATTTGTTGCTGTTGCCGCTTGCGAACCTTTTTCCCTTTTTCCTTTTCTGTGTTTTGTTTTGTTTTTTATTTTGCTCAATGAGCTCTGTTCAAAAGTTTCACAAAAGCAAATCGCAGCCAATTCCAAATTCAATTCCAACTTCAATTCCCACGCGTGCCGCTGCCTCAAAACTAATTGCAAATTAATGACTTTGGTTAAGTTGCCGCAATGAGCAACAACACGGCAACAACAGCAATTAGAACATGGCAACGATTTTGCGCATCTTTCGAATCTGGGCGAAATAACTTTGACCAGGTCAAAGCTGTAGTTCGGCCTGCAGGGCCCTTGGCTTGAGTTAATCAATCATTTTCTCCATTACATGATGTGCAGAAAGCAACAACAACAATCGCAAAAAACAATTTTCTATTATGTCTGCCAATTTGTAGCTAATTAGTTTTCTTTGAGCAAACGCCGCAGCACCAACAACATACTGATCGCCCAAGTGCGAGCGAGATGGCTACCACACAAATTGCAATTCTCGCAAAGCTCTCGCTCACATTTCGCTTATCGCGCCAAACTGCAGCAATGCGCGCATGTGAGCGCGAACGAGACAGCACGTTGGAGTGGATGCTAACTGGTTTCCCATTGGATGCGCGAAAATGGCGATTGGCACCGAGATCGCCAAATGTTGCGATTGCATTCAGCGCGATAACTGTAAAATGGGTCGAGCTTAGGCATTTAGTACTTACCTAATCAGCAATGGAGACTCTTTGTGAGGTTATGAGTTTTAAAACGTTTATTTCATTAAATTTATAAATAAAATATTGATAATATAAATATATTTGAACGAATTATTTGTAATTAAAAAAATAAGTTCGAAACATATTAGAATACAAAGTTCTCAGTGAATAATGGGTTTCAGTTTTTCTTAAGTTAAGAGCGCATAAAGATATATTTAAAAAATAATTTATTTGCATTTTAAACCATTAAAATTTTTTTTAGGCTCTTCAAATTATTATAGAAATTGATGAACTAACTAAAAATATTCTAAAATATGTGTTCAGTGAGGCGCGTCCAAGTCGCACTATCGGCTACAATAACAGCTACAATGTACAAACATTGTATAAATATATTTACAGAGAATTTTCTAAATGCAAAAACGAGCCCATTGCGCATTGTTCAGATTTATACATACATATACATATATGTGTAAAGTATACTTTATGCATACATATATACATACATATGAAAAAGCTCTAATGGCAAACGAGTTTCAACATATGTAGTTACATATTGTTATTGTTTTGTACTCTAACGATGAGTGTACTGAATTAGTTATGAGGTGTGTCACATAACAAATGTAATAGAATTTCCTGGATTGATAAATGTGTTTATGATTGTCATGTTATCAATTTCGACAGTTTGAAGACGGGTGATTAGCGTAAGTTGAGTTAGGTTAGGGTAACACAACTGTTGAATATGTCGAAAATATTACAAAATATTACAATCAAAAATAATTTAAAACTAGTCTTAAAAGTTGCAATAAATTAATTATTAAAGTGCAATTGCAATACTTGGATCTCAATAAGCTTTCTAATCTTTAAGCAGATTAATTTGTTGCATTTCTAGTTGGAAGGGTAATTAAATTTCGGTGCTCTCAACTGGGGAGCTTTCTGTAGCTTGTTTTGTGTTAATCTTCTAACAATGTGGAGCTGTGCGCCGCGTGGACATGAAATTTATGGGATGTCAAAGGGCCATAATCTGTGCGACGACTGCTGCTAAGACGGCGACTAAGTAGACAGACAGAGCGGACGGACCGACAGCGCCACAGTAGAACCTGGTCATCAAGAAGGCCAGCGCTATCAAGCGAGCGGGACAGGCAGGAAGGGAAGGGGCAGCAGGCAACGCGTGCAACGCACTCAACTGAACGCACACACACACGCACACACACACACACACACACACACACACTCGCATAGGCCTAGGCACACGCATGTGGCGATTACCTCATCGCAGCGAATGTCAGCGCCAAAAGACAGACGAACGAAATAACGAAAAAAAAGCGCAGAGCAAAAGCGAATGCGTGGAATGCGTGCGCGCGGGACGCCGACAGAGGGGCAGCAGACGCACTTTGTATGCTAGAGGCCAACACGCACACAAGCATATCTATATACACAAGCGTACATACATATATATATAATATATATGTGCGTGTGTGTGTGTCTCTACGTTCTAGTGCTGATTAAAAAAGCGTGCGATCTTTTATTAATGCTGCTTTGTTGCTGCTGCTGTTGCTGCTGCTGCTGCTGTTGCTGCGGTTGAAGCTTTTGCGCTTGTTGTAACTTTTGCCTGGCTGGTCTACGCTCAAGAACTGGTCCAGCAACATTTTAATTAATGATCTGGCCATGCTTTTGCCTCTTCTATAATTTATACCCTGTACAAGTTGAACGCTTGAAGAGACCGTGCTAAATTAAAGTATAAGTATGCAATGCAGATCATTAACATTTGATATTAATATATATATTCTAACTAATTGACTGACAGAGATTTTATTTGGTAAAAACTTGAATGCTGCATTTTTGCTGTTAAGAACTTGAAGTTATGAATGAAAAGTGGTGGAAATTGCAACTCATCTTTTTTATATTTTCATAATATCTATTTTTTAATTTATACTTATTATTATATTTTTTTATTATATACTTTATACATTCTTGATATTCTTTAAATATATTTGAAATTTCTTTTCATATAAAATTTTCTCAAACATTTTTATTCAAATAAATTCCAATATTTAATCTTTTGTACAGAGTATGTACAAATTGAAAGCTTGCTGAGCAATTCTTTACACATAAGCTTCGTATTCTTCTTCTTTGTTCACTTCTTGTTCAGCTGCGCCAACTTCTTTTTTCAAATTTAGCTGAATGTAAAATCTTGTATGGTAGGTCATTTGCTCTCCCTCTCTCTCTCTCTCTTTCCCTTTATCTACAACGCTCTCTATCTATCCGTGGCTTGTTCTCTTCGTGTAACAGCCGGAAATGTGGCTTGTTCTTATTTTTTTTTACTTATTTATTTTATTTTTCAGACCATAAGATTGAGCCACTAAGATATTGTAAACATAGAAATTCAGCCATAAAACTGTTGACTTCTTGGGTTATTAATCAAAATATGAATCAGGGCAACATACGCGTGTGTGCTGCACTCAGGACCTTTCAGCGTGCTGGCAACGCTTCACGCAACCCGAGCGAAAGGCAAACGGGAAACCACACATAATTATTGTAATTTGCATTTTCAGCAGGTTGGTCGTAAAATAAAAGTGTGTAAAAAAAATGTGCCTAGAAACTGAAACGATAATAAATCAAACCATGAGAAATATATTGAGCGTTGTAATGCGAATTGATAATGCTCTATAAAATAAAAGTGGAAATTAAAAAAAGCTAAAATTATATTTAATAAGTAAATTAATTTAGTTTGAAATTAAAAAAAATCTATTAAAATCTTCGCTTATAAAAGTTTAAGGTGGTATCCAAAAGTTAAAAGATTATATTTAAATAAAAATGTTTATTCAATTAGTTTCAACAATGTACAGAGAAATTATATTTTATGGAATGCATTCAGCTCCAATCAACATTCACCAACGGCTTTTATTTTAGCTAACATGCCCCAAAAGCTGTTTACAGGTAAGTCATAAAAAATCATAAGAACTACAAAAACATATATCAAAAAATTCGGCAAAATGTTTTTTCCACCATGCACGACGCTGCGCCTAAGCGGCACAAACAGGCGTATGCGTAATAATATTATGTATACGCAATGGGTTACGCTATGGTCAAGCAGTGCATATATGTGTGTTTGTGTGTGTACGTGTTTGAGTGTGGGTGCCTGCTAATGACCATAAAATGTACAGAATGCGTATATTTCGAAATCATGGAACCCACATACGCACCGCCAGCCCAGCCCAGCAAATTTCCTGTTTTGGCTTTTAACTTTATTATTTTCTCATAAATTTGCTTTTTGGCATAGTTGTTGCTGTTAGTTGTAATGTGTGTGTGGGTCCTTTTCTATGCCCTTTATTGCATTTTAATGGAAATTTCTTGTTACCGCTCGCATGCATAGACGAACTTTTCATTCTTTTCGACCACCTTCTGTGCCGCTAATATGACAATAACTCCGACAAAACAATTAAGTAATTTCGTAATTTCGACATTTTTCTAATTATATTTTATTTTGAATATTTTTATGTTTTTTGTTTTCTTTTTTGTCGGGGGCTTGGTTCAATTTGTTAAACTGAATGTAACTCGGCTCATTATTTGCCGCAATGGATTTTTATTGCAAAATTGCGTTTTCATTTCTAATTCCCGTTCTTTATTTTTGTGTCGGGGGTTTCTTGCCTTGCGTCCTGTCGCTTTTTCAGACCTTTCAAAATGACCTCAATTGCCTTTTGTTGCCTGCCTGGGGCGGGGGGTGTATTTTTATATTTTGTTGTGTTTTATTTGGTGTGGGGTTGAAATGATTCATGTTGTTGTTTGCTGCAGGCCTGTCCCAAAATTATGCAAATTTTGCAATATGATATATGTTTATGTGTATTTGTAATAATAATACCGTGTAATGTGCTTAATGAGAGAAAATTTTATATCCTACAGAGACAGGTAACTGGGTTGGGCAAGAATATTGAAGGTCTCACTTTTTAAGCCATTTCTTATAAAGAAATTGTAAGAGATTTTTAATATAAAAAATAATTTAAAGTATTTAAATAAATTTCTAATTTAAAACATTTTCATTAAAAATAGGGCAACAAATTTCCGAAAGAAATAACAGAAACAAAAAGTAAACTTCGGTCCTCATTTAATATTGTCAGCTTGTTTGTTATATTTTTCAGTTCATATTTTATTTTTGTAAATTTTTATGGCACATGTAAAGTTTGTCTTACGCAGCTTTCCATCAATTTCACAATTTGTAAATTGTGAATTTTACGCATATTATTTGTGCGGATAGCAATTTATGTTTATTGCGATTTCTAAGAAAAGCGAAAACAACAACAAAACTGAACCGAAATCTAGCGAAAAAATATGATAATAAAAACTAGAAACTTATATGACAGGCAGCAGCAAAGGACAGACAAGGCAAAAAAATAAAACATTAGGAAAGGAATTCATTCAAGCGTGGCACTAAAATCATTCAAATTAGTTCAAGAAAAATGCGAAAAACAAAGAGAAATGTGGAGAAGAGCGAAGCAATCCAATCAGCACAACAACAATGAGCTGATAATGCTGCAAGTGAAAGTGAAAGCAAGAAGCAGGAAAAACTGCTGCCACAGCAGAGCCTAAGAAAAGGAAGCAGGATTCCTGGCGCCTCAAGATGGCACCATAAAAATCCTGCTCGAAAGTAAGCGAAGAAATTTAATTGAAAAGTGCCGAAGTTGAAATACTCTTACAATAATATAGCCACAAAATGTCCGTTATAGGATTCTGATCACAAAATAAAAATAATTTGTATTTACAAAATATATATTTAGAATATATATATCTGATAATTCGAATTAAATAAACTTGTTTTTATAAGCCAAGTTCTAATCCGCTTTAATAAAATGCTTGGAACTCAAATGATCGGATCAAATTATACAAATAAAAGAAAATAAAATATATAAGATAACATAAATTTTTAATAAAAATTAGCTATGCATTTTTAAGTTTTAATTATAAATTCTAAATAATAATTATAATAAGAACAACAAAAAGTTTTCTGGCACACAATAATATAACCGGTTAATTTACATAAGCAGAAATAAATATAAATTTTTCTGAATTCTTGTTATTCAACGGTATAACAAACTCATAATACCCATTGTAAAAGGGTATCAAAAGCAGCACACAACAAAATGTGTCCATGCCTATCCCTAAAATATTTCTATATGACATCGCATACTACGCTCATGTAGTTTTGTTTTTAATCTTTTGGGCTTATTTTGCGGGCAGCCAGACACAGTTATTGCATTCTGGCGACGTGGCTCAATGAAGTGAAGCTGGAACTGAAGCCAGTTCATCTGCCATTTAATGTTTCAGTTGTGTACAAAATACATATATATACAATATACATATATATCGAACGTATATTTTAATTTGTTATATGGTGCAGTATGTCTTTCGCATCTGATGTTGTCTGTTTTGCTCTTTGCTGCTGTTTGTGACATTTGTAAAATATTTCTTAACATTTACTTTTCTATTTCTAGTTTTTGGTGGGGTTTTTTTCTTCTTTTTTTGTTTTGCGTGGCCTGACGCCACTTGGCTATTAAATTGATAAGGAAATTGTTTTGGGTCTGTCTAGAAAACTGCATGAATGGCCTCAAAGATGATGCCAGGCACATGATAGAGACGTTGAGGCGGCAAATGGCGGGGGGTGGTGTTGTTGTTTAGGAAAGGAAAGTGAAAGTTTTTCGCAGGGTGTTATTCGGTTGGGGAAGAAAATTTGGTTTCACTCAGCGCAATTTTATATAGTATATATGAAAATCGTTGGAATAGTAATGTTCACGAATATAAATATAATTGATAAGGCTGGCAAACTGAGAATATATAAAGAGGAAAATGAATGAAACTGTCAAAAATTTCTACTGGCAAAGTCCCCTTAGTCTTCTGGTATTACAAGTCTTATAACTTTGTCAAAACTAAACCGATTTTCATGATTTTTACCATGTTTAACTATATTGTTTCTGTATTTAAATTTAACTCGTGTTTGAAAATATTTTGTTTTCCTTTTTTTCTAAACAACTTTTTACTCCCCCTTACTTATTTAGAAAATAATTTTTTTTTTTTAAATTTGAAATCGCAAAGTTTAATTTTAAAACGATTGCGAGTATAAAAATTTATATAAGACACAACTTTAATATTGACTTTGGGTTGTCGATTTTTTTTGAACATCTAAAGTTCCCAAATCCACCCTTTCTAGTATTAAAAGTTTCAAAACTAAACCGATTTTCACAATATTTACAATTTTCAAGACGCTTTGACTTCTGTATTGATTCTGTATTCAATTTAAATTCATATTTTAAAATTAGTTTTTGTTTTATTTTCCAAGAAAATTTTGTCTCAGTTTTCTTATTTCTCTCTCTTTCTCTCTCTCTCTCTCTCTGTCTCTCTTTTCTCTTTATTGTTTCTTTTCATTTAAGGAAATTCTTTAACTGATTGTATTATTTGCTAAAACTTTAAACTAAGGATTATATTTTCTATCACGAGAAAAGGAAATCCTCGTTATTAAAAAACAGATTTCCGAAATGAACTCTCTGCACTGCCCAATAGAGTTAGGGGAAAAGTAAATACTCTTGGCCCATTCGAGCATATAAGGAGCAAAGTTTTGTGCCCAGGCATAAAATCAAAAGCAACTACACATATTTTTATTGACTATGGACGATATTTGTTGTTGAGCCAAGTTGTTGTCTCCCAGTTGTTTGTTGATTGCTGTTGTTGTTGTTGTTAGCAGCTATTGGCATTATTAACGCGGCAATTTGTTTGCGTGGGCATTGCCCAACAATAACAGCCAAATAAAAGTGAAGCTTGGTGGAGACGAAGAAGTGAGGGGCGAAATTTGTGAAGTTAAAAGTCGGGGCAAGTACTTAACGTATTGCCATCTAGTGACCCAGTTCAGTTCCGTTCGGTTTAGTTCAGTTGTGTGTGTGTGTGTGTGTGACAAAAGGACCTTCAAGTTACTTGCCTCCGATTTATGTTGTTTGTTGTCGTCTTTGCTTGCCTATTGAATTTGCTTTTGTTTTTCGCATTCGACATCTACTTTTGGTCAGCGAAGTGTGCGCCACATGTTAATGTCTCCTCTGTCTTCTGTCCTTTGTCCTGCTCCTTGCTGTTGTCCTTTCTCTTTTTTTTTGAACTGTCATTAGAACTTTTTGTATTTGACAGCGCCATTTTATTGGCTGTCCAATGGCGCTTTACGCTCGTGTCCTTTTTATATTTTGACATTTATTGCCAAGTTGTTTTTTGAAGTCGACCCCATCTTCAGGTCGGCGAGTTGTTTGTTTCCTCCTTTTTAGTGAGATTATTTTCCTTTTTAGCCAGCAAAAGTTGCTCTGAATAGGGCTCCCAGTCCATTCAATTGGATTTCTCATATTTATCGAGCAATCATTCGAGTATTTTTGAGATATTTTTGAAGTTGGTTTGAGTTTTTAATTAATTTGATTTGAAGCCTGGTTTGTGCCGGTTTAAACCAGCTTGTAATCTGTTCAAACATGTTTTTTAAACTACGTTTAACTATTTTTCAAGTTTTTTGATGTTGTTTAAATGCCCAAATCTCAAACGAATATTTATTTTCTTAAAATAATATAAGTTGTATTTATTTTTTTCAGTTTATGTCAAGGCAGTCTGCGAACGTAATAATTATTATCTAAAAAAATAATTATAATAGCGCACACTTCTATGTAATTATCTGAATATGTGCCTATCAGCAGCAACACCAAAGCAACATGTCTGATAAACGAGTGAAGGTGTAAAAAAAAAAAACAAAAAATAAATACATTTTGCACGTGAGCTGTGAGCCAAAAAGAAAACAAAATTGAAAATATATTTAAAATGAGTTAGGTGACAAAACTATGCTAACAGATAGATAACAACAAAAAAAAAAAACAATTTTATAATAAAAAAGATAAATATAATCAAAATATGCACAAGTTTGAACGCCTTATGCATAATTAATTTAACAACTCAATAAAATGCTAAGCGAAAGAGTTTTGGAAAATGCTAAAGCAGAATTGAAGCAAAGAGCGAGAGATAAGATACAGGAAAGAGCAAATCAACACAAAAGATAAGAGTGCAGTTAAGCTCTTTCAAATTGTTCGTCAAGATTTAACGAAAGCAAAAGTGACGCGTGCAATTGTCTAACGAGCTGTGGTAGGGGAGATTTGGGTAATTTGAATTGTTCGTTCGGCAAAGCTAGCTGGTAGATAAGAGTGCAAGAAAAAGGGAAATTTCAAACGTAAGGTGGAAGAGTAGATCAATTAGAGTGCAATTGTCATTGTGGCTGGAGGCAATTCAGCAAAGACTCTTTACATTGTTCGACCAAAAAATTTAACGAAAGCAAAAGTGATGCGCGATCCGGCAAAATACTAAAAGTTCGTCAAGTTTTGAATGTTAGGTTTGCAGCTGAACTAAACGTTAAACTTAAAAATTGCCTAATGGTTAAATCCAAATATAAACATATATAAATCTGTTTAATTGGCAGCGGCCAATTGAAATGCGGAAGTTGCCAAAGATTTATGATATCTTATTTTGTCAAAAAAAAAAAAAAAAAAACAGAAAAAAATGTAATTTTTTCTCAGGCCCTGCTTTGCCCCAGCTCAGTTTGCAGCGTCATTTCTTGAAGCCTGAGCCGATGTTTGGCCACATACATAATTACCGGTTATTGTACGCTTGGTAAATGCGCCGCTGAGGCTGCGACCTTACACACAAAATGCGTACGAGATACACGCACAATGGCACATAGATACACAGATAGACAAGCAAAAAAAAAAAAAAATAGAAGATATATACCGACATCGAAATACAGCAACACAGTTGGCAACACGCTGCGCATGCTGATCTCACGACAAAATTTCTGGTTTTTCGACTGCTATTTTTTGAGCCGCATACAAAATTGCCTAGAAAAGTCGATTTCCTCTTTCTCGCACTGTGTAGGCCCTGTTTCAAGCTCGGTTCGGTCAAACAAACAAAATATAACAACAAACACCGCAGCACGCAGAATTTTATGCGTTTGCAAAGTTTTCGTTTTCGTTGCTCGTTGTCTTCACTGTTGCTGCCCCTTCGCCAGTCGTTGCTGTCTTTTATGCCTCAGGTCCGCGTCTGCTCTTGAACCTAGGTTGAATAGCTTTTGGTTTGCTGAAGTGCCCTATAGATGTTAAAACTACGACAGATTCTTAAACTAATTGCAAAATATAAATAATTATAGATAGAATTGAAGTTTTTGTTTAAGAAACGTATTCTATTGTAAAATTTAAATGTTTCTTTAATACTTATTCAGACAATGTTGTTGAATTTTTGCTTTACTATATTTTAGATATTTTATATAAATAATAGATAAGAGGCTTTTGACAATCATGCAATTTCCAGTCTAACTTAAATGCCTTTTAGAGTTATGCGGAGTATAAAATTACAAATAAAAGAAAACCCCACTGCCACAAAAAACATGATAAATGCGCATTGTTTCGCTATTGTTATGCAAATGACAAGCGACGCACTTGTTCCGCCTCTCTACGCAATTCTCAGCGCATCGAGTGAGCTGTTTGAAGCGCATGCGAACAACCCACGCAGCCTAAACAAAAGCTCAACGCATAACTCAAGTGTCATGCGCTTGCGACTAGGCACGCATACATCTCCCACCCTCTCGCTCTTTCGCTCTCTCTCTCTCTCAGCTCGTCTATGACTCGCTAGTCTGCTCATATGCGTAACGCATTTGTTTCGTGGGGCACTTCGCTCGTTGCGACTCGCTCTAACGCATTTATTCAACAAACAGCAAGACACTACAAAATTTATGAAAAAAATTAACGAATCTTTAAATAAAAAAAAAAAAAAACGCCGAACTCAACTGAACGCGACTCTAGTCAAGGTTATGTTCAGGGCTACACGCATCGCATCGACAACGAATTTCTGTTTCGGTTTTTTATTTTTTTTTTTTTGTATTTTTTCGTTAGTGCGTTTGTCACTTTGTTGTTGCTGTTGTAGTTCACGCATATTTTCAGTTTAAGTGTGCGTTTGTATTTGTAGTTTTTTTTTTTCGCAGCTGCTAATCAAAATGCCTAATGCTCTTTGGGCCTGTCGCCCGCTGTAATTTATAAATGCCTAACAAGCAGTTTTTTTTTTTAAAATTTGGGAAAAAGTGTTGTAGTTTAGCGCCTGGCGATACGCATTATTTACGCAACTGATTTGTATTTGCAGTGCAAACGTATATAAAACACAAAAGAGCCACATAGATACTAGTTTTTTTTTAATATCTATGTACTTGTGTGCGTTTTGGATTTGGGAGTTGTTCGACAAACTGAGTACATGTGTAATTAAAATTATTATTCCAATTGTGCTCATTGTAATTACAAATCTGTCAAGGTTAAATAAAAGTTGAACTTCGAATTGCAATGCGAATTAAAAAAAGGGCAATAATAATAAACGAAGCAAATTAACTACAGAATATTTATTTATTAAAAAAATTTTTTTTACGATTTTTAGATTGTATATAACAAAATGTAGAATCCGTCTAATTTAATTAAAATATGTCAAAATATAATTTGAATATTTAAAATAGATTTGAAACTATTTTTTCAAAAATTTCATTATTATTATAATTATTATTATTATTATTATTATTATTAGTATTAATTTATTTTAATTTAAGAGGGAGCCAATCTAAAATGCATAAGAAACAATCATATTTTTCATAGTTTAAAGTAAATATATTTATTCATATAAAAATCTTAAATCAAGGTATATATAGGTACTTAAAGCATATCGAATAACATGAATTTTAAATTTTTTTATTATCCCTGATAGCTTAGAGATGAACTACCAATGCACACGCGGTCACAACAAATGCATAAATTATGATTATAATTTAATCGTGAAGGTTTTGCAGAACTCGTTTCGAACCGATCTCCGGTTCTTAACACAATTCTTGAGATCCAAATAAAGGTTTTGAGCTAAACCGACGTTACATTTGCCTAAAAAGCAAACAATTCAAATTATTGTTATTTTTTTTGTGTCTGTCGATAGTCGCTTTTGTTGTTGGGCGCTGCTGACCTTGGGCATTTTATAAAGCACAAGTATCGCTATAGTAGTTCGTTAAGGGCCCCAACAAGCGCAGTCACACACACTAACACATACACACACACACACACGCATTTACACACACAAAAATTAACCAAGGCGAGCGTTGCGTTGCCCTTCTAGAAAACCGAAACCCAAAGCAAACCTAAAAAGTTTCGGACTGCGCTATCAATGCGTATATCAATTATATGCTGCTGCTGATGTTGTTGTTGTTGTTGTCGCCGAGGCCCTTCAATCATAAAGTTTACATTCGTAGAGCTTTTGGTGCGTTCATTTCCGCACTGAAAATATGATTAGAAACAACACACTTAATATAAATTTGATTACACAACTATATGCTGTTGTATATGTAGAACTGCAGGCCCCAAGGAAGCATTGAACTGATCCAAGGTCGAAAAAAAAATGTATACAACATGTATTTAAATTAGTTCTTTAGGTTTTTTTTTACATGAGACTTGCGACAACTGACGAAAAAATCCGTCAGGTTGCGTGCAGCTAACAAAAATAAAAGCGAGACAAAATCCTTATTCCTTAAGAATATAGAATACTCTTGAATTGAGTGACAAATATATATATATATATATATATATATATATATATATATATATATATATTTACTTTTATTATTTATTATATATTTAATTATTAGCTGCAGTAATATATTTTCACATATTTTAGAAAGCACACCTGTTTTGAAAACTATAATTCTCTCAGTTAGGGTATACAAAAAATTTAATACACACATTTGTCACACCCCTCGCTGGGCTATTCAAATATTTAAATTGAGCTGTAAATTGTAACTTGTAAATTCGTCGGCTGTTCTCAAGGTCAATATTCGATTTTTGTGGCCAACTTGACCTCTGGCTATTAAACCTGTTATTGGCTGCATTGGACCGCTAAGGTCCATGAAAAACAGTTTTAATACGATCTATAAATATGCACGTGAATTTGAAATGAAGGCGTAAACTTGACTTTATGCGATCAACTTGAATTTTTGTGCAGTTTATTAATAAAGCGACACAGGAAGTCAAGTTTTTGTTTTTATTCTTTATTTAAGCTGCTGAGCTGATCTTAAATTCATGTTTTAGATGGAGAATAATTATAAACATTTAACTACGTGCCTGTGTGCATGTTATAAATTAAAATTCCTAATTTTTATTTATTGTAAATTTGAAGAAAAATATTTAATAATCAATAACATTATATATAATATGTTTATAGATCTGTGGAGCTGAGAGACATTTTAACCTAGTCACACATTTATCTGTCAAAGAACTAGCACACACACTCACACGCAAACATCTATTATATATATTCAACAGACATAAATCAGAACGTTACAAGCTTTTAAAACGAGTGAAAAGAAAATCGCGTATACGCCCCATGTCATTGGGAGGCATAGGGAGGTGTGTCTATTAAATATATGTGTACATCATGGAAAATGCGTGCACATATTTACGAGATTATTTCATAAAATTTAATTACACATTCACACTTGCCGCTTTTTGTGGCATTTCAAAGGTGTGACACACACGCGACTTTCGACTCTGTTCATTTCATCTCTTTTTGAGCTGTTTCAGCTACTTCAGTTTTATTCATTTGCTTTTTTGTTGTTGTTTTTTGGTTTTTTTCTATTGAGCATTGCGTGGGATGTCTTTCGGCTCTGTTTTATTCGGGCATACAATTTAATTACTGTTCACTAATTACCATGCGAGTGTCTTGTTGAGTTATTTGCTTTTGATATTAAGTTGACAGTTATGACGAAATGCCGTGTGCAACGAGTGCCGCCACCTGGCGTTGACAATGCCAAACTATAAGCTTAAAACGAAATCGTGTAACATCATAAATCAGAGAGTGTGTAAAAGTACGAACTCATTTTAACAAACAATATATATAAACAAATTTTTTTAAACCAAAACTAAATCTTTGAGAATTCTTTAACTTTTATATAAAAATATTTTTAGCTCCTTTTTATGAGACTAATAAATATACATTTAAATAAAAATATCGTTATTTATAAACAAATAATTCTATATAAATTTTAACAAGTTCTTTTTGATGCAATACTTTTCAAGTTTAAACCAAAAAAATTTTAAAATAAAAAAAATTTTTTTTAACAATAATTAAGCTTATGTTGTATTATCAACTTACGCACCTCTACAATTGATTATCATTAAATATAATTCTTTAACTCATTAAATATAATTCTTTACGAAAATAGGAAAACATCTTTCAAATAAGTCACATAAAATATCCGAAATCTTCCAAAGCCAAAAAGGTCTTTAGACCACGCATAAGAAAATGTCATTTAATATTTACTCATAGTGCGTGAGTGTTGCTTATGTGTGAGTGTGTGTGTGTGTCTAAATGCTTTAAATGCAAAATTAGCAAGCGACGGGGGCATTAATCAAAGCTGAACTCACCGCAGCGTTTGACAGCTGTCATTCGAGACGCCATTTTCTTCAAGTTGTTTTTGTTGTTGCTGTTGTAGCTGTTGTTGTTGCTGCCGTTTTTGTCGTCGTTGTCTCATGCAGCTTACGCACTTTACGCTGAAATAGAAACCATAAACATTTCGAAAAATCACAGAATCGCAGCGAAGAGGTGTTTCTGTCATTAGCAGACGGAAATACTTATGGATAGAACAAAAACAAAAAAAGAAATAAACAACAAAATAATATAATAGTCTTAACAAGGCATAGGCATAAAAACGCCAAATTAAAAATAAATATTCATCATACGCACTTGCAGCAAAACTAAAAAACTGCTTAAAATTATATTAAACACGAAGTATTTCATACCCTAAAATATATAATAAATAATAATAAATAATTTATAACAATAAATCAATAAATATTATAGGGCTAGAATATTGACGCTTAAGAAAACTGTGGTGCTTTAAGTAATAATAGGGATAAGGCTAAAAAACATGAAATTAAAATAAATAGGTCGGGAAGCCATGTTTTATAGAAAATTTGAATAAGTAAAAATACTTCTTATTATTTTTTTGTTGAGGCAGGATACTCTTTTAGCTGCCTATATTATTATAATTGAACATCATTAATATATTCTATACTAAGTGAACTAATTAAAAACCTGGATCGTTTTCCAACCCCCCAAGCGGTTCTGAAAACTATTACAACTCTGTTTTAAAGAGTGAGCTTATAAAAGAGATTAATTATACGCACTTGCAACTTAAAAATCTGTTGAAAACACACACACTCTCAGAATAAATATGTCTGATTCTACAAGCGCCCCGCTGCGTTCTATAATGGAAACAACAAAAAAAAAAAAAACACTACAAGAACAACAACACACGCACTAAAATATGGTTGGATCGGTGAGGGCGCGGGAAGTGCGGAGGAGTCGCGGGTGAACAGCTCGGGTCGGCTTGGCATAGAATCATAGGAGCAACATTCAAGGTTAGAGGGTTACTGACTTTGAAAAATGCGATAGAAGCAATTCTTTTTTCCCCTCAATTCGTATGCTTTTTATACATATATTTTTTGAGAGAGCCTCAATGGGAGCGACAGCAACAAAAAATAATAAATAATTTGGACAATTTTTTCGCATTTTGATATCCAAGTCGCAGTGCGTGAGGAGCTAAAAAGAGCAGCAACAAAAAGAGAATAACAAAAAAAATGTCATAGAAGCAGCGCCGCAACAAAAGAGCAAAAAAAGAAAAAGGGAGATAGAAAGAAAAAAAACCGAATGTGAACTATAAAAAAAAAACGGCGCAAATAATAATGACAGGTAGTTTTCTATGTTGTTCTGCTATTATCTGTGAGTTGGTGTGTGTGTGTGTGTGTGTGTGTGTGGGATGTTGCAGGTAGAACGCAGAGTAACTACAACAATGGCAAAGCTGCGCATTGCTTTCGCTGCTGTTGTTGTTGTTGCTATTGTTCTCAGTGCTTGCTTTGAACGCACTTTCGTAAACAACTTAGTCAGTTATTTGGCGTTGTTGTTGCGGTTGCTTCTCTTTTGTGTAGTGCAAATGCTGAGAACTGTTCAAAAATGGGCAAATTTATTGAGTTCCAGCATTCACTCTGCTTGGCAGGTTGGCCACTGAGCAAGTGTGTGTGTGCGTGTGTATCTGTGTGTGCATGGCATTAGATAGAATTTTGGCAGCAACATCATGTGATGTATGCGTGCTCTATGAGCTAAACCTCAGCTTCAAAATTAAAGCTGTAGGACTTAAAGTTCAGCAAATATTTATAATTGATTAATTTGGAAAAAAAATTGCAACACGAGCTGGTTTCTAATATACTTTACTATTTCAACACTTATTATTAACAATTTGACTGCACTATGTAATCGAAAATGTTTGCATTGTGTTTGAGCTAAAACAACACTTAATATATAAAACTGAAGCAGCCAAAAAATTATGCAATAATTCGAAATTAAATATAATCTTTTTTAAAAATAAATTGAAAATATAAAATTTATATATGACAGCACATTATTATTTATTAAATGCTAATGCCCGAATAACACGAAAAAATAATGGTTAGCCCATGTTAGCCATAGACTTTTCGAATATCAAAATATAAGTATTACATGATCTCTAAGCTAGAAAACTAATAATTAATAGAACACAACTACAATAGCATAAACAATAGCTTCTTATTTTCGAGCATACAAATTTGTATATTTTACTTACACTTAAGCCATATTTTCCATATTGTCGCATATTTGTGCAAATGCGTCAGATGATGGACAAATAAAAAACAAAATTACGCATACGCCACTTGAGCTGCACGCGCAAAGTGAAATTAGCTGTGACTTTTTTTTCTATCGCAACGATCAGCGTTGAGTATAGAACTAACAAGTTTTTTTTTTTGCGAGGTTATTGCACTTTCAAATGGCGACGAGAGCAGCAACAACAACAACGGAGAATAGGAGAAAAAATGGCAGTGAGCAACGCAGCGACGCAGCGGCGCAGCAGCGGCACAATTAAATGAGCCGCGCAAATATACTGCGTGTGTGTATTGGTGCAGAAATGTACGAACAAAATTTCCGATGATCAGCATAAATGCGCAAGACACACGAACACGCGCCCCAACACATGCGCAAATACATTGCGAAAGCAGCAAACGGCAACAGCAACAGCAACAACAACAAACAGCAGCAGCAGCAGCAGCAGCAACGCTGCGCTTCGGTCGCAGCGAGCAGCCGAACGAACGAACGAATCAACGAACGAACCACGAAGCAGTCATCGGCTATGCTTCGTTAAATCGTTTTTTTTGGCTGTGCGTTAAATTTGTTTTTCTAAATTTGATGATGCAATACACGCATTTTGCCCAGCGACGCCAACGCAAACGTCGCAGCGACAGCGACAGCGCCAGCGGCAGCGACAGCAATAACAACAACGACAGTTGCCTTTAACGTCTTCGCACATACGCCTCAACTCTTTTTTGAGGCGTTGCTTGCTTTTTGCTTCTCTACTCTTCTGTTCTTTGCTTCTTCACACGCACTCTGCACTTTGCTTTCGGCGACTTTTTGTTTCTAATTCGAACAATAACAACAACAGCAGCAGCAGCAGCAGCGGCAGCGACAGCGACAGCGACACATATGGCCTAAGTTGGGCTGCGGGGTGCGAGGTCTTGTCAGACATAGCATGAATAATAGGCAAACGGCAGAGAACACAGCAACAACAACAACAGTATTAAGAACGAGAGCCACGCACTGAAAATGGCGATTCATCAAAGTCCACTTAACAAGTTTTTTGCATTTGAAAGGCAACAACAAATTGGCTGGGCAAGCGAAAGAAGAAGATTAAGAAATAGCCATAGACAACGAAAACTTAATAGAGTGAAGAGCCGGCAAAGTAAAAGAAGTTAGAATATATTTTATATATATATATGTATATATTGCATATTAATGATATGTGTATATAAGCATATAGTGAAACTAATTTTTATTCACTGATCTAACAGAGAAGATAATAAGCTAATTTATATCTTTGCATACTTACAGGCTGCTTTGGTGCTTATCAGGTTTCTTGATATTTATTCTATAATACCAACTTAACTAATACCAATTATAAGAAATTATTTTTTGTATATAGAATATAGTACAACAGATCGGTAAATTCTTAAGATTACAATTTATATTTATTTTTGATGATATTTTACTTCTAACTACAAGTAGCTTAGGTCCCACTTAATTAGATGGTTTTATAATGCTGGCATATAAATATAGAAACAATTGCCAGTTCAGCTAATTGTTTGTTATTTATATTTATTTATTTTTTAAGTAGGTAAAAGTTTTTCATGACCTTGACAAAGGCTTTTGGGTGTTTATTTTTACCTTTCAATTTTTTTGTAGCGTAAGAAAAGTTATCTTTTTTTTTACATATTTTTATTTGCGGCCTTTTGTTATGATTAGCCATTCGCGCCGTACGCACAAAAATTCTAATTTTACTTTTCGCACGCACACTTGCGCTAACACATGCTACACACACACACGCACAAATATTTGTTGACTGCTGAACGTGTATTTCTGATTTTTGTTTTTGTGATTTTAGCTAAATTTTTTTTTAAAACATTTTTTATGATTTTCTGTGGCACGTTCCTGCCAAAGAAAATAAAAGCAAAAACATTAGAATAAAAAGGTAACGAAAGTTGCTTTTAGCACTGTTTACCAAGCGAAAGAAACAGCTGAAATAAATAATAATAAAATCAGCAACAACAGAAGTCGAGCACTATCGCTTTTTATCAATTTCGAAGGGGGGCTTGCCTTTTAGCAGAGTTTGCTAATATATATTTGATTTGATCTAGATTTTATAAATGTATCTAATTAATATACATTTTAAAAGTTTTAAAATATATAAGTTTTTTTAATTTATAATTTTTTTTGTCAGCTTTTAAGCTCCCACACAAGACAGCCGCAAAAGATTATTTATAGCTGTTGTTATGTTTTTTGTGCTGTTGCTATTTGCCATTTGCTATTTACCTTTGTTGTAGCAGTCAATGCACTCGCCAGCGCTCAAATCAGCAGAAGCAGCAACAACAACAACACTTTGAGCTTGAGTTATTGTAGGTATTTTTTTTTTTTTGATAATACTCGAAGCAAAATTTCGCAAGCAAAACAAAATTACCGCATAAAAAAGTTCATTGACTTCATTAGAAATGTTTATACATATATATATTTTTTATTTATTTGGCAGAACTTGTGCCTGCTGTTGCTGCTGCTGTTGCTGCTGCTGCTGTCATGGCATGTTGCTGGCGTGCACCAATCAGCAACGACGACGTTGCTGGCGTTGGCGTTTGACGGCTGGCAATAGTGTGAGCATTTCCTATGCTGAATTTCTGAATTTCTCAATTTCTCATATTCTCGCGCCGATTTTTATGGCACGATCTGCGGAGGCGTCACCTCTTGCAGGCGGTCTCGAGTGTTGTTCAATTAATGCGGCTCATTATGCAGATGGATACATTTGCCTATTAGCAAAACATAAATTTCAATTTATGTGCCCCCTACTAAAACAATAACAACAATTACAATAATAATAACAACCGACAGCAATAACAAACAAAATAGCTGCAAAAAAGTTTGATGCTGCTGACTTCACGCACATATTATGCAAATCAACTGCGCATTAAATTGAATACCAAATTTTTGAGAGAAGTGAAAAGAATGCGTGTTAACCTCAGTAAATGAATCAAGTTGACTATGAAACTACTCTATCCGAAAGTTCGTTCAAATGTTGTCGGGGATAAATATTATTCTTCTTCTTTTCTCGATATTTTTAATTTATAGGGAATGGCAACTTCTAAAACCTGAAAAACTTTCCGTTTGATATTGTTTTCTACATTTAAATAAAATTTATTTTAATGTCAATATAATTCCTTTAACTAATAGACCACTCCGTTCAAAATTTCTATCTGTTCTGTATACAAATTTTGTATAATTTTCTTATGCATAATTGAATAGCTAAAAATTGAGAGTTGGCCAACAGACTGAGCATAACTTGAAGCCTATGTCAGCACGCATGATAGAGCCCAAGACAGTGTTAACCTTGAAAAAGTTGTGGATGCGATCATTCCACTCTCTGCATACAAAACACACAGTTATCCAGATAGCTTTTTACATAGGCCCGATTTATGCGTTTGTCTGTGTGCGTAGCTTGAATAAATTGATGATGCGTTCTATGCGCACCAAGCAATTAATTAACCAAAAGTTTCTCATTTTTTTCCAGTTCTTTTTTGTTGGCTTTGTAAATTGATTGGCAAGCCATTGGATACCCTGCGACCGAGACGTCACTTACAATGCGGGAACTGAGCGCGTGGGCCTTGGAGCACTCGAGGCACGACTCGACGGGTACCTCAAGTGGCGACTGCTCTACTACAGTAGGAAAACAATATAATAGATTTTTGGCATATAATGGAACATATTAATGAAGTGCACCAAATGTTGGGCGAGCAGCAGAATAAAATATCATGAACACTTTCAGATTAATCAAAACAGCTAGATGACAAATGGAACGGGAGAACTTAAAAAAATGGCATTTAAAAAGTGGAATGGAACAGTAAAATGGAGCATATGTAAAGGGAAAAGTTGAATGAGGAACATAAAAATAATGGAAAATTCAAAACTGAAACATATGAGAGTAGAACAGTAAAGAGACAATGGGATGTAAAATATGAATCTAGATTAGAATCAAAATTGAAGAAGGAAGTAAATAAATACGACAAAAGAGTAAAAAAATGGAATACTGGAAACGTAAACAGATGAGAATAGAACATGCCAGACATAAGCTACTCTTCCAGTCTACCTACCGCATTAGGTGAATGATTTGTAAATTACAGACAAACAAACGCAGCAAAAAAAAAAAAAAAAATACCAAACTTGGCTTTAAGTGACCAAAGCGATGCAAACCATTAACAACCAGTCAATGTGGGCAGAGTTGAGCCAAGAAGAGGAGCAGAGAGAAACGGCCACTGCGAAGAAGCAGCAGAGGAACAACAGAGACCACAAGAATGACTTTCCAACCAAGAATAACAACAGGAGCAGCAGCAGCAACCACAAGAATCAAGCCAAAAGTTTTCTATGGACTCAGTCAAATTGTTGTCTAGCAATTCTAGCTACGTTCTGTTCGATGTGCTGCTGTTTCTTCATTCTCGTCTTTTATTTTATTTATTTTTTTTTTGGTTTTGTATGGCATTTTGTGTGTTGCTTTTTTGCGTGGTCTCCAACGATGGCGACTTGCAAGCGCTGACTTTGACTCTTTCTATGAAAAAAAAGAAACAACAAAACCCGTCCCGACCGGGCAACAAATGCGTGTGCGATTTACTATTGTTGTTGTTGTTGTTAAAGTAGCAACAGCAACAGCAGCGCCAATCACACGCTTCCCAGCACACACAAGAGTTGTTCCTGTTCTTTTGCAAGTTCTTATATTATTTGTGTACCCCGTTTCAATGGAATTGTGCGCAAAAGGTTTGATAAAGTTGTAAACATGTAGCCGATAAATAGTAGCAGCAATCGATAAACGATAAACGTTGAAAAACTATAATTAGTTAACTCTATTGAAATGAAAAATAACAATAATGTTATTTATTAAATTTTAAAGACATTTAAAACAAAACATATTTAATATAACTAAAGATTTATAAAATTTATTTAAATTAGCATTAATCGATACACGATTAAATCAAAAATAAAATTTTTGGTGCAAGTTCATTTAAAAATTTTTTGAATATATACCATAGTGTTCCCATATAAAAATAGGTCTCAACTTTCCCCAGTCGTAACTTTGCTAAAACTCAACCGATTTTTATGAGGATGGTCTTTTTGTTCATGGTTCGGTGTCAAGATGAATTCTACATTTCAGTTTAAAAATAAAATTTTTGGTCCAAATTCATGTAAAAATTTCGAATATATACCCTAGTGTTCCCATATAAGGATTGGTCTTAACTTTCCGTAGTCGTAACTTTGCCAAAACTCAACCGATTTTCAAAAGGAAGGTCTTATTGTTCAAGGTTCGTTTCTTAGTTATGCCTAAAAAACCGAGTAAAAAAAGCGATAAATATCGATAATAAAAAACGTAAAGAGTTATTGATCATTTGAAATAAACTTGATCTGCGTAATATTAGATAATTCACTGAATTTTTAAGACACATTTTTATATTTATATAAATTAAAATTTATAAAATATATTCAAATTGATATATGTTAATTTGTCATATTGTAGATTGGGTTTGCTGGGTATCTGCTAGGCGAGCTTTCTCGTTTTGGCTCTCTTGCTTGCTTGGCGCTGCTAAAGTCGCTGCCAGCGTCGCTGTCGTTGCTGTCGCCGTCGCAGTCGGCGTCGATGCCGACGTCTTCGCTACACTTTGCCTATTCTTGCTAGTTTCACCTTGAAAAGTTCATTCACGCCAAAGCCAAAAAAAAGCCGAAACGCAGCGCCAAAGTCCACACAAAAAAAAAGTAGTAAAAAACTTGCACAAAAATAACATAATTTATTTTTTTGCTGCCTGCACGCAAAAACAGGCGCAAAGGGAAGAGAGGGAGAAGTGATAGAGTGAGCGAAAGAGAGCGAGAAATAGTAAGCCAGAGCGAGCTAGAGCTAGATTCTTTGCTGACCAGTCGCCGGTCACTGTGAATCGTTTATAATGCAAATATATACGCACTTTTTGAAGTCCCGACTATTTATGGCCAGTTTTTATTTCTTTTAACCGGCCACGTGTGCACTCGCCCCAATGGGCACCCTTCTGAGAATTTGTGCAGGGTCTGCATAAAGTTTTTTTTAAAGTGGCGGATTAATCGAAACAAACGCAATTAGCTTGTCGTAATATGTTTTATAAGCCCTTTATGTTTGTGTGCCAACATGTTATCTTATCTGACGATTATGTGCAATGCAGATATGATATGCAATACTATACTCCACTATCGCTCTACTTACAACGATAACATATTGGGCTTTAAATATATAACCTGACCAGGAATTTAAAGTGAGCCCATATACTTTGATTTACAATACGATCATTATTTATTTAATGTCGAATTTCTGCTTGCAACTAGTGAGCTTTATTTCTGCTCTATTATCACTTTTTCTGAACTATATATCTATAACTAAATACGGTCGCAATCGGAAGCCGATATGACTCATTGAAAGAAGAAGAAAAACAGAACGCTGTTGGGTTCCACGCAAGGCAACCCCAACCAAAATAGTTCTGATTACGCAGTTCGACGCCAATCACAATAAAAATTCGCACACCCCCAACAAACAAGCAAAAAAAAAAAAACAACCATAAAAATTGGCAAAATGCGAAATCAAAAATGAACAACAACAAGTTTACTCTTAATTTTTTTTTATTTCACATATCAAAACAAATGGCGAAAATTCGGTGAAGTTCAAGGTATGTGCCATTAAATCAAATGCAAAACGCAAACAGAACAAAAGCGGAAGAGAATCGAAAAACACAGAGCAAAACTAAAGCATAGACATAGGGAAAACTAGCAATAACTATTGCTGATTGTAGCAGCAGAGAGAAACAGGGGAGGGGAAGAACGGAGAACGGAGACCGGGAACCCAACGAGCCAAACATACGCAGCGGGTGCGTGCGATCAGAATAGCAACAAAGCGAAACAACGAATGGCGTAGAAAGCAAAATAAAAAAATAATAAAAAAAAAATACTAGACGTATACTCTATCTATAAGAACCCATGTGTGCGTGTGCCCGAAAAAGTTTTCAACTAGCTCATTTCTACCTTTTCGATTTTGTGCGTTCGCCAAAACAGCTTTTGACAACGCCAACGTACTCAGATCTTATCTTATCTGACGAATCGTGCCTTCTCTGAACTAGCTAACAGCAACAACGACAACAACAGCGCTTTTTTTTAATGAGTCTCGATTAGTTTTATTGGGTTTTCTGTTTTAACTAGTGACGAACAGTTTGCGGCTTTGTGTGTCTATGTGTCTGGCTTTTTGGGGGTTCGTATAATCTATGTTTATTATGCTCGTCTGTCTGTCTGTCACATGTGGGAATATGCCTTAACACACTTGTGCGCCCAGCGGCTGTCATCTGCGATTTATTTTTATCTCATATTTTTTGCTATTCGACATTTATTAACAAATAATTGCTGCAGGTTGAGGAAAGAGCAGAGTTACGAATAAAATAAATTGGTTGTTAGTGGCTGACACTCAAATATAAATTATTATCATAGAATACTTTAAAGGTATCCTATGCAGTCAACAAAAGTAATTTAAGAGGTTCATTTTCCTGTCAAAATTAATAGATGATAGTTGGTAGATTTTAGACATTGCCAAAATAAACATGATCATGATATTCACCAATTTCATCATAATTTGACCTCTATATTAATTGTGAATTTAAATTTAAATCCTTTTTGAAATAAATTCTTTGGTTTCAAAAAATCTTTTACTCCCTTCTTAATTATGTTGGAAAAGACTTTTTTTACATTCGATCAATTGTATTTTTATGCAATTACAAAATTTAGTAAGTTACATTTCATATTCGTACATTGTCATATATATTAATTTTTTTTAGTTTTTTTTGTTAAGTGTAGAATTGGTACAGTCAGAGTTAGTACTTTAAGAGATATAATAGCTTTTAAAAAATACCTTTCGCCACTAGCCTGACCTGCCCCTGCACAATGATCTTGTTCTATTTCATAAAACATTTCTTGCCCTTAACAAAATCGCCCAAAAGTATGCAACATTTCATGGGGCCAATTAAAGAGAGAGCATAGAACAAATCTGATTGGGCAGCGCCCTTGGCCCACTGATCCATTTAATATGTAAGGCAATACAACTTTTAATCTAGAGAGATTGAACAAAAAAAAGGAAAGGCAGGTAATTATTCGCATCCCTTTTATTTTGCAGAGATGCAAATTATGTAAATAAAATGAAGCTAGGCAAAATTTGCGTTTATTCATTTTGTATGTAAAACAGACCTTTTGCATTATTTTCACATACTTTGATTGCCAAAAAATAGCTTCGGGTGAACGCTAAATCCGAGTGAGTAAAAATAGTCTAGTGGTGAGTGCTTGACAATGAAGTACCCTGTAAAATCACTATTTAGGTAGGATATATAGTATGTACTTGTATTTAAGAAAGATAGAAAATAGACAGATAGACATATAATAAAAATCAAAAAATACAAATTTAGGTAAGCAAGTTGACAGCATACCCTTTTTAAACGTATTTTCTGGTTACAGGATGTTAAAAAAGGTGCTCAAAAATTTGTTTTGACCGAATTTGCTTATCTCATACGCATCTGGAATGACTTTAATATCTCATTTAACGCCAGGACGAGTACGTTGAGCTGAGTTTATTTTGGGCTTGTGTCCTGTAGCCGGTTTGCTGCACTTGCTGTCCACAAATATACACACACACACACACACACACACACACACACACACACACACGCACACACACACACAGAGCTTCTTATGTACAGCTAAATACGCGCGCAATAAATTTGAACATGTTTATCCCTTTTTTCCACCCACACACACGCAACAAACTTCCTGTGTGCCGAGCCCTGGTCCTAGCTCTTCTTATGTCCTGTGTCCTCTGTTCTGTCCCAAATATACTTTCGTCTGGTTGTGTGTGTGAGTGGGCTCGCAGTGCGCAAAGTGTGTCAAAAAGTTTCTGGCTATTACTTTCACTACTTAGAGTTAGAACCGACGCGTGGAAGGCAGAAGAGGTGAGGTGAGATGAGGGATGAGTAACTGTAAATGTGTGTGTTGGCCTTGTGGGGGTTGTTGTTCGTGTTATTGCTGTTGTGCGTGTGTGTGTGTAATGCGACAAATTAACAATGTACTTAATTAATATGTCAAATTGGATTACAATTTGCTAAAAATTTGTCATAAATGTTGGTCACTGTGCCTGCCACACCGTCCAGCGACTACTGTAATAATTGGAAGCTGGAGCTGGACCATAAAACAGTAGTTTGGAGATTTTATATGTATATAAAACAGATTTTAATATTCTGTTAAAGCGAAAGTGTGCAAATATGAGTAGTAAAGCAACTTAAGCTAAAATTTAGTCAGATTCGTTTATAATTCTTAAATGAGTTTGAAAGCTCTCAGATAAATCCCGAATGTGGAAAAAGCATATGTTGTTTTATATTCTAATAAGTATATGACTAGTTTTTAATTTTTTTTTATATACAAATTTTTTTTATTGAAATATGTAAACATAATAAGTTGGAGTCTGTGCTTTGATCATCAATTGATCATTCAGTCAGCACAAACCGTTTTTAAAATATTTTAAAAATGAACTAAACTAGCAATTAAATCGATAGTCCAATAATTTGATCAACTAGCATTTATAAATATCTGTTGTTTTTTACTGGTTATTAAATATTTATGTTGAGCGAGCACGGAATTCATCTATTTGCAAGTCGACAGACAGCTGCTACAGCAACTCATCAACAAGTAGAGCCACTAAAAACTTATCAACTGCGCATATATAAATTTTAATTAGACTTCAAGCACACACACACAAATACTAATACATATACATCACAGTCAAGGCGGCATAGAAACCAACATTTTGTAGCGGGGATTCATTTTGGCCTTAATTAATTTTTGGCCAAGTGACATTCCCCACAGCACACATACACAAGCCACCACATATATATATTTATATATAAGTATATTTTTGTATATGTATCTCAAAATTTTGTTGAGCATTCACAGTGAAAATTGAGCTCAAGTCGCGTCTCTTTTGATAAATTGATTTTCACCGAGCGAAAGTTTTTGGGCCAAAACGACAAGTGCAAAAGCGCAGCGCGAAAGTATCTCACGGATACACAAACTGTTGAGAATCTGAGCCTGCCGGCAGCTGTAGCTTCTGAATGCTAGCGAGGAGTGGGTTGCTACGTTGCTGCCGCTGCGGTGGGATGGGTGGGTGGTTGGGCTGGTGATGGGGAGGTGGGCGGCCTGCCTGCCTGCTGTGTTGTCAAAGTAACGAGTGCGCTGTCAAGACTGTCAGCCACACCCACCCACCGGCTCGGCGTCCCCAGCAACTGGCAAAGTAAGTAAACTAAAAAGACAAAAGCAACGCCTAAAAGTGTGCTACACATAAGGCACACAAGTATATAAAGGCCCGGCCAGAGCTGCTGTTGCTGTTGCTGCTGCTGCTGCGTCTTCATCTTTGCAGGTTGCCGCGGCGACGCGTGGGGACTGGCAACATGGCCATGAGCTTCAGCTTCAGCTTTCAGCTTCAGCCAAGTGCAACAACAACAGCAGCAGCAACAGCCGCAGCGGCAGCAACATTGACAAAAGGTCCTGTTTTTTGTTGGTTTGGGGTTGCGCTACGCCCTCGCAACACGCCTACCAACCGCCTTCTCCCTTTTCTGCCCGTCCATCGTTGCTGACTTCACCATGTACACAAAACTTGGGCCGCATTTTGTTGGAAAATTCGAATGTCAGTTGTAATAGCTTCGGCATATAAATCAATAAAATGATTGTACGCACCTTTGCGCTTTACCATTCTACAGCTGCCAACACCTCCCCCTCACCACCACCCCCTCTTCATAAATGCTGCTGCTGCTACCTTTTTTTTGTTGTTTGTGTCGTTTTCTTGCAGCTTCTGGTTCTGGTTCTGGTTCTGGCCATGGGCACTTGTAGCGACGGCTGGCGGCCTTTACTACAGTTGCTTGTTATTATTATTGTTGTTGTTGTTGTTGTTGTTGTTGTTGCTGCAACGTTGTTGCTGAAATACACAAAAAGGGGTGGTAAAACGAGGGTCGACTCAAAACGTTTTGAGAGCAGTTCAAAATTAGTTTAGTTAACATTAATCATCAAAAAATATGATAATATGGGATTGAAATAAATAATTTCTATATAGATGCGATATATATAAAATCTATGATTAGGGCTTAAACAATAAATACTTACATTTATAAAATTTTTGCATTTAATTTGCTTTGAAAACTCAACTAAAATCTTGCAAGTATTGAAAGACAATTAGGCAGCTAAAAAAATCTATTTTAAAATATAAATTTTAATACGATTTATTTTAACATTCTAAAAATTCATTGTTTTAGGCATATATAAAAAGATCTGTTTAACTTAATTAAAAATAAAAAATAAAAAACGTTGCTTTTATTTAATGCAACATTTTAAAATGAAGACAAAAGTAAATGAATTGTTAATAATAATTTTAACATTACATTATATACTTACATAGTAACTTTAATAATATTAAATATAATACTTTTTTTCTATTTTTATTTTAACCGAACAACTGTTTAATGCACCCCATTATCAGAGGCCCAGTGGCAACAACGCCCACATGGCCGTTCACTGCCCCCTCCCCCTTCCTCCCTCCCCATCCACTAAAAATGTATTTTCTACCAGCTTCAGGTGCGGCTGCTGCTTGTTGCTGCCACTGCTCTTCTTCTATCTGTTTGTTGTAATTGTTGTTGTTGTTGTTGTTGCTGCTGCCGTTTGCCATTCAACATTCAAGTTGGGGCCATTTTGCTGACTGTTGATGATGATAATGGGCCTGGGGTTTGCCTGGGGGAGCTGGCATCGTTGGTAGAAAGTAGATGATGCCACGCTGGCTGGCATACACACCCCCACCCCCCACCCGCTGTCCTGCCCCACCCACTGCCGTTCGCGTTGCCATTGCGTACGACGTATAAATTTTTACGCATTTTTGATTTATGTGCAAAAAGCAAGCGGCGCAAATAAATTGGCGACGCCTTCGTGTATATTGAAAATGCATTTTCAAAAACAAAAAAAAAAAAAAGAAAAACAAATTCAGGCAGATTTAGCAGCTGCACAGCAGTGGCAATAACGTTAATGATTATGGCAACTCTGGCAAGCGATAAACACGCTACACGAGGGGCTCTAAAAGCGGCGGGTTCGGCGCAGGTAGGCGCACACCTGCCGGGACACATATGTGTGTGTATGTGCAGGAAAACTCGAGATCCGCTACGAGCCATTAAAAGTTTTACAATGCAGACATACGCACTTTTGGCACGAGCTGCCACGCCTCCTGCCAAAGTTGCCATATATTTTTTGTTGTGCGGATGGCTTTTCTTCTTTCTTTCGTGTTGCCTGCTGCGTCGCACAATTTTTAGATTCACTTTAGTGAGGCAGCTATTTTTTCTTTTTTGCTTCGTTCTTGTAGGCATGGCCAACAGTGCGCATACTTGATGCTGGCATTTACCCACCCAAACAACTGTTCCGAGCCATGATGGAAGACCACAACACATGCGAACCAAAGTTACTCCAGCTCCAGAACTTATTTCCTTCGCATTTTCCCAGACTATGCCCAGTTTTTTCCGGCGTACAATTTACAACAAGTAGGGCAAGTCAAGAAGCACTTGAAATATATTTCCCTATCCTGTTTTTCTCTTTTCGTACATTTTTGTTCTTCATTTTTTTTTCCGTTTTTTTGGCACAGCAATTTATGTTGCTTAGACATTGAGTTTAAAGTGCCATAGATGCTAAGCATAAGCTGCTTTGTCATACGACAGGTTTTTTATGCGACAAGATATGAGCACCTAAATACCTTGATAATTGTCTATTTCCGTTAAATGTTCCATTTTGAGTGGGTAACCATTTGACTGAAGAGAAGCAGACACGCAGAAGAATGCTTTTATCATGGCCAAACAAAATTGCTGTATATCAATCATAAGTTCTGTCATTTACTTCCTGAGACACGAACAATGCTCTAGTGTACCAATAAAAAGAATCAATCAGCTATCAATAGTATTTTTGACATGGTATAAGGAAAATACTTTACCAGCATAAACTTCTTCAATCATTCCAATTTTAGTAGAACAAGCAAAATATGTATCTATCAATTTCAATCAATATAGTGGTCAATCTTCATTCACAAACTGTTGTTTGGATCTCTTCCAAATACTTGATGTTATAATTGTATGATACATTTTTTATATACAAGAAATCCGAACTTTAGTAAGACTTTTATCTATCAGTGTTCAATCAGGTTTTCTATGTATAATATGTATCAATCAATTTCAATCAATACATCAAGCAGTGTTCAATCTTCATTCACAAGTTATAATTGTTATATGTTATATGCATAAATATTTTTTCATATACAAGTAAATATTTTTTATATTTTTCTTGAATTAGTTGTGAGTTAGGAGTCAAACCTTCAAGGTTATTGGGGTGCGTTCTCCCCAATTGGTTGTAACGTTGTGGTTCGCATTCAACGGGGCTGTGGGGGCAACACCTCATTAAAGTTACATACGATGCTTTTCCATCGTGCTAACAAGCCACCCACAACCTGCATAAAGCTGCACGCTTCCCACTCCTCACACACACATAATCTACACACACATACAAACACTGCCCGAACACCCACATGAGATTGCCCTGGGAGTCGAGCACACGGACGTTGCTGTGACAGCAAAGATAACGCGACAGCAGCAACAGCAGCAACAGCAACAGCGGCATCAGCTCAGTGGCAACATGGTGCGAGAAATGTCAATGCATGTGGCAAGCAAATGACCAGCAGGAGTCACACACACACCACACCCAGCCTGGTGTGATCTATGCCTATCTGATGTATTTTAATGGTGCTCACATATATTTTTCATTATTGCTGCTGCTAGAGAGAAAAAAACCCAAAACGAAAAACCAACTGCTAGTCAAGCAAGTGGATGAAACAGAAAAATTTGATGAACGATTTTTAGATATCCTAAAATACAAAATTATTTATTTTTAATAAAAAAGTTTTTACTAAGAAATGTGGTAATTTGATTGTTACATGAGAACAGATTCAATAACAATTTCGGGACATATATAATAAATTTGTAGCGATAAAATATATATATAAAATATAGAGTATAGTAAATTTGTAAACTGGTACAATTGCACATTATATTTAAATAGATTATAATATTTGGTAAACTAAAAGTGGTTTCAATTAAATCACAATCCATCTTTCAATCAGATCCAAATTCATAAACCCGATTACGCCATTTATTTTTAAATTTTTTTACAAAAAAAATTGATAGACATTTCTCTAATCAGAAAATTCTGAGAAACGATACTCACATTTCTAATTGGTATCGCGAGTGGCTAAACGGGATATATGTTAGTAGCTTGTTAAAAGATACCTATGAATGTGTGTATCTATGTATTTAGTACGTAAATAATGTGTCTCAGGTTTAACAATAATTGTGTCGCACTTCGTTTCCTTGATAAAAACAAAAAATTCCAAGAAATAAATCAGAAATTTCTAAATTCATCTGCTGACATACATTCACACATACATATATTGTCTATATTTAACTATAATTGTGATTTAGACAGAAAAACATGATTTTGCAAATTCATTCAAAATTTAAAAATAACTGGCTTTCAATGCTCCTCTGTCACAGTAAACTTTTCGATTTGTTACGCCAAACTTGTCTGCAAGTTAATAAGCCCTATTCCATGTGGAATTCGCTAAAAGAGTTGCCTCACTTTCTCATCTCCAATGTCGCGTTACGTATACGCAACGCATGCCAGACTCGCGCACAGTCTGTGCCGCACAAATTTATTTGGTATACACCAGAGGACGGAAATTTTCGTGGCTGCATCCTGCCGTGGGCAGTGACCAACCCACGCGTCCTGGTCTGTCCCCACGCATGTCCGTGTTATGGACTCGATTCCCAGTACCCCTTATCGATGGGGTCGTGCTGCGACATTTTGGCGATACGTGCGCAATATTTTTTACGGCCCAACGTTGAGATTGCAATTTAAAAATCGATAAATTGCAATTAATTTAATGGTCACAACGACAACCAGCAACAAAGTTGGCCAATAAATCATGAGCCACTGCAGTCAAACGATGCGGTTGATTGCGTTCGCAAATAAAGCTTGAAAAGATTTATACAATTTCGAAAATACTTAGAAACATATACAACAAAAAAAAAATGTCATTTAAATTTAATTTCAGTTTTTAAATTTCTTACTTGACAAAGCACTCTCAATCTGAAGCAGCTTTCAACAAAATGTTGAGAACTTTTTATTTATTAAGGCCTAACAGGCACTTAATTAGCCACAGCAACTCTAACGGTACATCAGGCTAATGGATGACAGCAAATGCTCAGGATTAAGGTTGCCAAGGAGATTCTCAAAAGTCAAATACAAATTAGAGGCGAGAGAACGAAAGGTATTACAAATGGAGGCAGAGGACAAAGAACAAACAATGAATAAAAACTAACAAGAGACACTAAATAAAGTAGAAATTATGAAATGTGCTCAAAATTCATAAAATTTTAAAGAAAATTAATGACTATTTATTTTATAAAATATTTTATTTGCGTTGTTTTGATAAATGTTGCTAACGCATACAAATTATAATTTAAATTTACATTTAAAAAAATGCATTTGAGAATAAATCACATCCCAGTGGGGTTAAATAAAATTGAGTAGAGTAGAGAGAGAGAAAGCACATCGAAAGTGAAATTTTAATTAAACTGCCAGAGCCATTTGTAGCCATAGCAAATGCGAACTGGAGCATATTTTAAATGCAGCAATGAAAAACAATTTGCCAGCCAAAAATACGGCGCTCGGCACTCGGCACTCGGCTCTCTGGCCGTGGCCCAGTCCTTGGTCCTTGGCAACTGGCAACTGACATTTGCATAATTTCCACCCCGGGATGGGGCGGCGGCAACGGCTCAGATTCGAGCATCGCTGGGATTGCTGATTAGGTGCCTGCCATCAGCTGCGTGTGCCTCCTTCCCACACACACACACACACGCACATTTGTGCTGCCCACTTTGTCCTTGTTGCCGCCGCTGTGGTCCAGCGACGCAGCATTTAATTACCAGCCAACCACGGCGGCAACTTGAGCACAAAAAAAAAGAAGAAAAACAAAACAAATAATAAATGCTAAAGAAAAAACAGGTTAGGCAGTCTCAAGACGCGGCCAGGACGTGCCAGGACATTGCGCTGTGCTCTGCTGTGCTTGCCGGCAGCTAAAACAAAACCTAATTTTCTCAAATTTCCAAACGGCCAACGACAACGTTTTGGGCCAACAACAACATAAACGGGGTTCAGAAAATATGGCGCAGTTTAAGTGCGCTTTAACTTCGGCACGGGGCAGAGGGGAAACGATGCACTGTGCGAAATGCAGGCGGTTGTTATTAAAAAACGAACAATAGAGACAGATAAATATTTTAATGTATAATTTATAATCTTAGATCTTACCAGTTTAGATTTCTCACATGTTTTTTCGAAAAAACCAATTTTAATACAAGTGGAATTTTAATACATACATTGCAAGATTTTTTATTATTATGCAGGAACTAGCCCCCGGGTTTGGCTAGTGTATCAATTAAATATATGTTTTTACTAATAATAATACTTTCTTGTTGTTCAAAGTTATGTAAAAGCTGTTAGCTGCTTTTAATAATATAAAAAATTATAAAATTAAACTATTTTATAATAATTTTCTCTTAATACATTTATTATTGCTCTAAATCAAATTGATTGTTTACTATTATAAATATAAATTAAATGCACCTCTGTGTATAATTATATATCGTAAAACATTGCAAATGGTTTTGGGTTTTTTTTTGTGTTAAATAATTATTACAGTGTATATAGCTTAGTGAAGCTGCAGGAGTATTTTCATTTACAATGCGAGAGCTGTTGTTGTTGTAGCTGTAGCGCAAACAGGTCTCTGCAATGCGACTCACACACACACACACACACACAATAACAACAACAAAATTTCGAAAAAGCAAAGCAGCAAACAATGATTTTCATGGTACGTAAAATTAATTAGGGCACTGAGACAAAAATCCTCAAATTTCAATGAGCTGCGCAGCGTAGCCGACGTCGGCATCAAGGCACACACACATACATATAAGTAGTGGCAAAGGGGGTGTGGTGGGCGCTGTGTGGTTGGTGGGTGTGGCTGGTGGTGGCATGCAATGAAAACAAGGCAGAGGCACAACTAAAAATACCAAAGAGCGCGAGGGGTTGGAGTGGGGTGAAAGCCACATAGATGCCGGCCAACATAATTACTCTGCAGCTGTATGTGTCTGTGTGTGTGTGTGTGTGTGTGTGTGTGGCTTGTGCGTAGGCTGCGTCTTTTAATGCAACAAATTTTTGGATGCCGGCGCTGGCAGCGCAGTCAGCGTCGCTGCTGCGCGTGTTTCCTGTCGCTTTATGTACCAAAAAGCTTTTACATAGCAAAATACAGTCGGAGCGTGTGTGTGTGTGTGTGTGTGTGCCTGTGTGTGTTATCAGCATGACAGCAATTACAAAAACACCAACAAAACGAGAACAAGCACAGCGCAAAGGCACACATTTTTCATCTATTTGGTTTTTGTTTTTTCGTCTAGCTAATACATAATTACAAATACATTTAATCCAGAAAGTTTTTTAATTGTTTCTGTTGTTGGCGCAAGGACACAAAAGCTGAAAAGCCTGGAAAACAAAATGGAAAATGCGAAACGGTTGCGCCTAAATGAGTCGTATATACGTGAGGCATAAGAAACTGGGCGGGGGAAGGGGGAAGGGGCTGATTGCAGGCTGACATTTTGTCGTGATTGACATTTTCGAGATTGTGTAGTGAAAGTAAAAGGGAAAGCAGGAAACAGGGAACAGGGCACAGGGGATGGTGGCATTTACAGCTTCTGATGGGCAGGTGCTGTCAGAAAGCAAATTCTTGAATGGATAAAATTCGCTTAGACTGCGCTGCATGCTAAATGATGAAAGCACCGCGGGATTTACCGTGAAAACAGGAGTTGTGGCAGATAAAAATAAAAAAATAAAATATATTAAGAGGAAATTTAATTTTTGTTTTATTTTATATTTTTTAAAAAATGTTTTTAATTTATTTAACCTTTTTTAAGTCAAAAATGCATTCTATCAATTTCAGCTGTTAGTTTAAATTCCAAAAGATTTTGTTCCATTACCGTATTGAGAACTTTTTCTTGTCTTTTCAAAGCACATTAGCGTTGAAATTAATTTCGCCTCCCGCTTTGCTATCTAAAGTATATACTTGAGTGCTTTAAGTTGGCAATTAACTGTAAATGAAACGAAATTTTAACCGCCTGCAGACCGCATACGACATTTGGCACGCACTTAATTACGAATCGAAAAGAGTGGGCAGACCGCAAAAGCGAGAACTTTAGCTAGGAAAATGCCAACCGACTTTGTCTGTGCCTTAACTTTAAACTAACACACACACACACAGAGAGACACACACAAACACACACAGAACTCATTGCTATGCACCGCACATGGAGACAGACACCCGAGACCCGCTGCGACCCACATAAGCAAGCAAAAGAAATAGGCAAAAATGAAAGCAGCAGGAAAAAGCCAAAAGGCAATGGAAAATGTGCCTTGTGCACTGCGAAAACTACGCAATTTAGAAAAGGCATAAGCTGCTATATACTATACTATATACACACGCACCACCCCCAGCAGCAACAACAACAGCAATCAACGTCACTCACAATGCCGCTCCTAAGACCTGCTCCGACTCCGATTTCGCTCCCCCACGCCGCCCTACGCTCGCTGCACACGCACAAAAAGCAACCAACAAAAAATAAAAGAAGAAAGAAAGAATTACAAACGCAGCAGTCGGTCGTTTAGGTGGGTCGCTTGGGTGGCTTCTGTCGCTGAAGCCAAAGTGGTTACTGGGTGGTTTTTGGGCGCAATAAAGGACTGCAGCAGCAGCAGCCCCCCATATTGCCCCCCACACACACACACATACGGCACGCATTTAGGCGCACACGCACATCTGTTATGTACTGGGAAGGCAGCTGCAGCCACCCAACACCCGCCGGCCCCACCCGCCAAAACCCATGTCAAAGTCAAGCCACCACCACCAAAAAAGAAAAAAAAAAGCAAAAACCAAAAGTAAAAACAAGAATGCAAAGAGATGTTGAAGTAAATGAAAATGTACGCCCTGCATTTTTAGCTGTATATTTTTTTGTTGTTGTTGTTTTTTTGCCGCTCGTTTCGAGGCCCGAGCCCATTTCAGTTTTCTTGAACGTCCTTGATCCTTGCAACGCACAGCAACAACAATAAAAGGGCGCCTGCTGGTCGTCTTCCCAAAACACAAAAACACACACACACAGCAACACACACCAACACACACACTCACAGTGTTGCGGGCGCATATAAAAAGCGTAGCATACTTTTTGGGGGCAGCAAAGTCGCCTGCCTGACGCCTTATCAGTTGTAAAAACAAAACCGGAAGCTCACACACACAGACAGGAAGTCGCAATGCGTGCGACAGAGCGAGCTGGCAATAGAGTGGGGCCAGCCAGCCAGCCAGCGAGTGGGAGCGAGAAAGCAAGTGCGAGCAACGTCGTCGAACTTTCAGGGTTTTCTGTGTGTGTGGAAAGCGAAAGTGAAAAGCTGTGAAGGCAAAGGACAAGGCAAAGAAAGTGAAAGTTGGCCACTACGCAAACGCAGAGAGTGCCGAAGAGCGAGTGCGCTTTGTCAAGAGATACAGAGAAAGACAGAAAGAGAGAGAGCGAGAGAGTGAGAGTGAGAGTCTCTCAATGTTTTGCTGCAGTCGCGTCTCAAGAAAACGCTTGGAAAAGCTTGAATGCTTCCATTTTAATGGCCGCAATGTCCTTGGCCAAGCAACGTGCCGAAGGATATTTGGTAAACGCACGACGTCAACAGCGACGCCGACGGCGACAGCGACAGCGACGCGTCAGCTTCGTTTAGCGGCTTGCATTTACTTTCACTTTCGGCTGGCCGCGAACTTGGCAATCAACCCCAGGACTCAGACCCCGGCATACGCACACACACACATTCACAAGCACACACACCCCTGCCTTTGCATGCTTGCATATAATGTACTTTTTTTGGTAGGCAAACAAAACTTTTACCCCAAGAGCTTTCTGCATTTTTTTTTTTTATTTCTTTTGGCGCAAGTTTATTTTTGACAGTGTTTTATGCCCTGCGGCCAGGACACTGCAGTAGTATCAGCAGCAGCAGCGAACCGGGGGGCTGGGAATGGGGTGTGGGGTGTGGCGCCCAAAATGACAAAATAATGTAATTTGGCATTAGATTTATGCGTGCTGCGCCTCCTTTGGCGCGTGTCCTGCGAGTGCGAGCGTAAAACGCAACAAGGAGCTCGAGAAAACGCAGCGTCGACGTTTCCTTTTTCGCCTATCGCACGTTGCCAACTGCTTCTTCTTCTTTTGCTTCTTCCGCCTCATTTTTGCGGCTCGCCCGCTGTGCGCCTTATGCTTCTTGTTTTTCCTCTTACTTGCCACGCTTTGTGTCCTGTTTTTATTTCATATTTTGCTTCCTTGCGCCTTAGTTGTTGTTGTTGTTGTTTTAAGCCGCTTGTGCGAATTTAGGGCAGGTTTCATTGAAGCTTTTCTTCATTTTGTTCTCTTATTTTCGTCAGCTTCTAGCAAAGTTTTTTACTTTTGTTTATTTTTATTTCATATATCTATATTTTTTTTTCGCTGTTAGCAAGAAAAACTTTCAAGTTTCTAGCATTGAAAGTTGCCGCAAATTGAAAAATGTCAACAAAGTTTAAAGTGTAATTTGAACCAGAAAAGGGGGGAAAAGGGCGGACATTTTTCTCGTTTTACTAGAGCGTTTTCCTTAAATTGAAAAGAAAAACAAATTGGGCGAAATAGGTTGGTCGTGTGCATAACGAGCATAAAGGCCTAAAAGATTCTCTGATCAGGCAAATATGAATATAAGTAAGAACGTTGCAGTCAGGTGTAACCGACAGCGCAATACTCGTTCACATTGTAATAATTACATAAAAGATATAAATATATAAATAAGATATAAATAAAGTATAATAAGAATCAATAAATATTAACAATCTAACAAAAATTAAAAACAATCATGTACCTGTGCATTCAATAAATCTGTACAAATCTTTTAAAAATCTGACTGCAATATCACAAATAGGAAATATTTGTTTAAAATAAGCATTTTATATGAAAATCTTTTTGTTCGCTCGAAAAAGAAGAATTTGTGTGGAAAACTATTTTGTATTTAAGAATATTATAACAAAACCCAGTAATTCAGAGCAAAGTTTAAAAACCCAAATTAATATAGTTGAGAAGCTCACAGATCAGAATCCAAAACAAATATATGATATCTGCAGTTCGTGGTAGATGAGAATCGAGGCAACTAAATACTGTTTGTTGAGCTTTAAAAAAATATGATAACAATAAAATCTGGCTGTTGATGATGATCAAAGTTAGCGTATGTTTTAATAGTCAAGCATTAGTTAACTTAGCACTGAATAAACTCAAATGTGCATTGAAATTTTGTGTTTTCGCAGCTGACTAAAATTTAATTTATTGAATTTAAATAATAATTTCGATTCCAATTGTATATGCAATCGTATTCAACAATAATGAATTCCGACAACCTTAAGTTGATGGTTTTCGTAATTGGCACTGGCCTCCTGGCGGCCATCGTCCTTGTTGTGGCCCAGAAGAACCTTTACACGGCGGCCGATGGTGTTGTGGAGCTCACAACGGAGAACTTTAAGGGCGAGGTGCTGCAGGACGATGGCATTTGGGTTGTACAGTTCTATGCGTTGTGGTGCAGCAACTGCCACGCCCTGCACCCCGAATACACGAGACTGGCCAAGGCGCTCAAGGGCGTCATCAAGGTGGGCGTGGTCAACGCCGAGCGAGAACTCGAACTGGGAAGGACATACAACATACGTGGCTATCCAATGATCAAAGTGTTTGGCACTGATAAAAAGCGGCCCATCAATTACTTTGGGCCACGTACAGCCAAGTCTATTGGCCAACTGGCCATCGAGGAGATAAAACGCAAGCTGGATATGGTCGAAGATGAGCAAGAGAAATTGGCCGGCATTAGCTTCGAGAGCGGCGTCCATGAGCTGCAGGCTGAGACCTTTGACAAGGAGATCCTCAATTCCGCTCGCAGTTGGCTGGTCCTGTTCTATTTGCCCGAGTGCCCCCATTGCCAGCAGCTGGCGCCCGAGTGGTCCAAAATGGCCGAAAATTTCAAGGACTCATTCAAGCTGGCCGCACTGGATGCCAGCGTGTACAACGACAAAGCGTTGGAGAATAGTGTGCACAAATATCCGACCATCAAGTATTTCCGGTCCAAATCGAAGCGAATCGGCGACGCCTTGGAATATGATGGCAACTGCACTGCGTTTGACATCTTGAACTGGGCCAATCAGAGGGATGAAGAGCAATTGGACGAGATAGAAGTGATGCAACTAACGGACGATTCCGTTTTGTACAGCGCCTGCAAGGACACAGCCTGGTGCATGATCGCTGTGCTGCCCACACTGGCGGACTGCAATGCCAAGTGCCGCAACAATTTGCTGGACACTCTGCGGAAATCGAACTTGCAATTTCGCGATCAGAATTGGGGCTGGGGCTGGACTGAGGCCGGTCAGCAGCCCGAGGTGGAGAAGGGTTTGAAGATTGTGACCTATCCAGCCTTGGCCGCGGTCAACTGTGGCAAAAAGCTATATACTCTTTTCGAGAGCCCCATAACTGAGGCTGGCCTGAATGAATTCTTCACCGATATTACCGAGGGGCGCGATAAGTCCGTCTACATAAATTGCCCCAAGCGACCACATATACAGCCGGTCACACCCTGGAGCGGCCAGGATGCAGAGCCGGCCAAAGAGGCAGTCTGCACGCGCACCATCGACGATGAGCTGTAAGCTTTTCATAATTTTATAATTCCGTTAACAAAGGATATACATTTGATAAGCAGACGAAACTAAACAAAATATATTTTTAATTTTATTATTTTGGCTAAATGCTAAATGCATCTAAATTGTAAAGTAACAATAAATAGGAAATAAAAGAATACCTAAATTTAAAATTTTAACCATGTTTTTGTTTTAAATATTTTATTTTATAAATCCAGTTAATAAATACTAATTCAGACAGGACAAGCGGCTTGAAATACCACTTTTAAAAATATAAATGTAGTATAGTTATATATCACGACTTCAGAATTTTCATATTTATCTAAAAATGATCAGAACATGTTACAAAAAAAAATAAAGCAATCGTTTTTTTTTCCTTTTTTTCTGATATTTCATATTTACCAATTTTTTTATCTTTCATTTTTGTAATATATGCTCACTATTAATTATAAAAGATTATATGAGTAATAGCTTTACTTAGCACACATAATTATTTTATTGTTTTATTTATTAATGAAATATTTATTGTTGGTTTTTCTGTTTCTAAAAAGAAATTTATTTATTTATTTATCTTCCTGCGGGCACCTTTCAAACATGTCTATTAAATGTGAATGCATAATTTGCGAAGCTGTTGCTTTAAAATGAAAGCGAACATATCGTTTGTGGGGGGGGGGGGGGGGGGGGGGGGGGGGGGAGGTTTGTTTGCGGGGGAGGCTGTTGCCCATTGACCAATTGTCATGGTCACCTAATCCTGGCCGAAAAAATGGCTCAGCCAAAGGGCCGAATTGCGGACAAATCCTTAGCCGGGCAACAAAGCGCCTGGCTAAGCATGTGCCAACAACAAGCCAACAAATAAAAGAACAAATACATGTACATTTATTTATATATATATATATTTATATATATTTGAAATATATAGACCCAAGCTGAATCGTGGCCCATGGCATAATAACTTTAAATGCAAACCGAGAAGAGCACAAAATGACTGCCAGCTGTGCTACATTTGTCGGCGGCTCCCGGGACCAAAAAAGCCAACGTAAAGGCTGCACATGCCACAAGCTATTCCACACAATTCCCCCCGACAATCCCAATCCCCTCACTCCCTCCCTCCCACGCTCTGCCGTCTTGGCGATGCACAGAGCGAGCTGCTTATTCATTTAATTTTCAGAGAAGCCGCCCAAGGAGTAAATGGGTTTTGCATGACAAGGTAGTCCAGGCAGCAGCAACAGCAGCAGGGAGGGGGTGAGGCAGCTTGTTGTGCATGGGCGTCAGTCAGCTCGACACGTCTGTCTGTCAGTCTGTCCGTCAGTCAGCCAGTTAGGAGGCCGTCACTCAGCTCAGCTCGGCTCAGCTGAAACTTTTTGGCTGCCACGCACAATTTTCCACTTTCAACTTTCGTCCAAAGGGAGGCAGGGGGCAGGGGGGTAGAGGGGGTTGCAGGGCGGTGGTTGGTGGTGCGGGTGGGTGTGCGTATTGAGCTTTATGCTTGGCTGATGTTGCGATAAGCGGCTGGAGCAGGCAATGTTGCTGTCGTCGCCATTGTTGTTGTTCTTGTTGTTGTTGCTGCCGCAGCCGCAGCCGCAACGCTGCACACGCCACACACACAGATATATATACACACACACATACAGAAAAGTGGCGCTTGGCTTGAGGAAGTGGGAGGTGAAAAATAGGCAGCAAAAACGGTTGCTGCCTATTTGTTATTGTTGTTGTCGCTGCTGCTGCTGCTGCTGTTGCTGCTGCTGCTGTTGTAGTTGGCGCCATTGCCCAACGTAAAAGTTGCTGAAAAGTGTAACGCAGTTAACGCCAGCAGGGGGAGTTGCTTGGGTGGCAGCGGCGGGGCAGGGAGCGCTGACTGAAAAGGGAGCTGGTTTCTGGTTCTGGGCTGCTGCTGCTGCTGCGTCGCCTACGCGGCATAGTTTTAACTCTGCTGTTGCGATACACTTTCCAAAGCGGATACAATTAACTATTTAGTTGGGTTAGTTCAGGATAAAAGCGAATTAAATCCTTGATGCTCTTAATTTACTGACTGTTTTTATTTAATAGCTACTTTACACAAGTTCGTATAAATAGGCAATTTTTCTAAGCCTTGTCTTTTGCTTTCATATATAGTCATGTTTCATTCTATTTGTTTCATTCCCCATTTTGCATTATTTTTTAAAATCAGTTTGTTCCATTTCATTCATAAAAATAAATTGTATTTCATATGTTTCAGTGTATATATTCGCATATTTGTTACATTTCATGTGTTTTATATAAGATATTTAAAATAGAAAGTTTCATTCCTATTCCACAATTTCCAATTCATTCCATGCCAAGTGTGCACATATGATATTCATATGCTGCATACGTAGATTCCAAATGTTCTATTCCATTTTCTCAATTTAATGTGTATTGCATTATATTCGCACCATTTCATTCCATATGTTCGATCCTATTTGTATTATTTTATGTGATCTATTCCAGATGTTTCATTTCACATGGTTCGTGTTTTATGTTCATTCCATTTGTTTTTTTTTAATGATTTGAACAGTTATCAAAATTGATATTTGGTTAAATTATATATTATATATCTTCATGTATTTTCAGCCATCTCATTTAGCCCATTAGTTAGAGTATTTTTGCTTCGTTGCAGCTCTGAAGATTTTCGTTTGCATTTGTTATTTTGGCCGAAAACTCACGCACTTTTTGTGCGCCTCTATGTGAAAGTTATAGAGTGTACATTTGTGTGTGTGTATGTGGGTGTGTGTGCGGTTTTGTGTGTATGTGTAAGTGTCGTAGTAAGTACATAGAGGCGCCGTTATGTGCGCAGATTGCCTTGCTGCCAAACTGAATGTGGGCGCCGGGCGGAATTTCGCCTTTCACTTTCGCAACGCCACCTAGCGACGAACGCATGGCGCAGCGGAGGGGGGCAGCTGGTAGGTGGGTGGGTGGTTAAGGGAGTTGGCGGCGAGGGAGGCAAAAACTTTCGACATCAAAAAGAACTACTTTCGATAATCACAGGCCTGGCGCCAAAGGAATTACTTTTGCCGGCTGCGCGTTGCCGCATTTTTTACAGCTTTATTTGTTGTTGTTGTTACTTTTTTGTTGTAGGTTTTTTTTATTCCAGTTTTGGATACGGTTTAAAGTTTAGCGAATATTTTGTTGCCTACTTTTATGCGCATACAAATGCGAACTTTTTTATTTTTCGCCGAGTTTCACATTTTTATGCATTTTTTTATTGACATTTTATGCGATATTGTTTATTGTTTTGTGGTTGAACGCGATGAGGTCAGCGTATAGCAAAACAAACGATTTGCATATATTTTTTTTGTGACACAATTTTAAGCAACGCTTATTAATTAAGTTAAAGGGAAATTTCAAGCCCATCCCCAACTTATGCTTGAGCAATTATTGAAGTTTCTCGCAGAGAACTTCAAAGCGCAGAATTCTAATCAATGACATCATGTGGCTCAGTCGGAAGAGGCGAATGCAATCGGAAAAACTGTGCTGGGTGGTGGGTTTTTGGTGGTGCATAACCGGTTTTCCAATGGAAACCCTTTCTTTTTGCAAAAGCTAAATTGTTGCAGTATCCAATTTAGGATGGAAAAGTTTTCATTAAAGGGGTTGCTTACCTGATGCGCAGCGGGTGGGGGAATGTTGAGGATTATTAGCTGGGAAATAGGCATGCACTCTCATCGAGGTAGAAACTGTCAAGGAATAAGAATGAAAAGGGGTTTGTTTTTGAATTTGTATTGTTCTTAGCTGTTAATCCCCAAAAGCAAAAATTAAAGATAAGGGAAAATCAGTAATTGAATCCATTCACACATAATAAACGATATCGAATAGTTACAAAAAGGAATTCAAAAAAGATTGAGTATTTGTGCATAATATATACATATGGTATACAAAAATTTATGCATCGGAGTTGGTAATTCAAATTGCGCGGGCAACGTGAGTCAAAATGCGCAACCAACTTCAAGTGAAAGAAAAACTCGGCGCAGCTAACATCACTTTCCGACGTAAGAGCGCAGATTGAGTTACGTAGCGAATTTTGCGTTTACGTTATTTTGATGCCAAAACGACAGAGTATTAAATAGTACTTTTTCGTAATCAAATTATAATTTCCATTTGTCAAAAGAATAATACAATAAACTATTCATTCGAATATATATTGTAATTTTTTGTTAGTGAAGGTAATTTATGTAAAAAATTAAAATGGTTGTTTATAAATTCTAAATTCAACATTTCGGTAATTTCGCATTTGCAGCTTGCGGTCACTCTGGTTTTCACAGCAACAGCAAAGCAGAGGGACGACGTAGGTCTCGTCAGACGAGGTTTTCGATACAATAACAAATAGAAATATCAATAAAACTCAATCCACAAGATGATGAAAGCTGCGTCCTGTGCCTATGTGCGCGCCAGCGCACAGGCGCTGTCCAACAGCCTGCGGGCGAGCGGAGTCGCCGTTGGTAAGCAGCAAAAAAAGTGACAAACGGCAGCTGTCATTACATAATGCAGCCCAGCGCCAAAGATTTGTGTGCGGAGCATCGCTAACGTCTAAAGAAATTCGATTTTCGCAATGTTCGCCTTGGCCAAACGGTCCAAATTGCGAATTTCCTTACGTAATTTCAACATAACCTCGTTGGCAAACAGCTGATTGGCAACCGAGTGTGGGAGGCGAATTTGATATGTTTACAAATGAATCGCATTTTAATAAATTTCTCTTGGTTCTGCAGCCACGCGCCAGGCACACAGTGATCTGCAGGTGCCCGACTTTTCGCCTTATCGCCGTGAATCGGTCAAGGAGCCGCGTCGCCGCAACGAGACCAACGAGGAGCGCAAGGCTTTCTCCTATATGCTGGTCGGTGCCGGTGCCGTGGGCGGCGTTTACGCGGCCAAGGGTCTGGTCAGCACCTTCCTCGGCTCGATGAGCGCCTCGGCCGATGTGCTGGCCATGGCCAAGATCGAAATTAAGCTGTCCGACATACCCGAGGGCAAATCGGTGACGTTCAAGTGGCGCGGCAAGCCGCTGTTCATCCGCCACCGCACCCCGGCCGAGATTGAGGTGGAGCGGTCTGTGCCCACATCGCAGCTGCGTGATCCCGAGACGGACGATGTGCGTATATCAACACACTAGCATACATAGTTTGCTATACCTATTTCACTTTGCAGCAACGCGTCATCAAGCCCGAATGGCTGGTCGTCATCGGCGTCTGCACGCACTTGGGCTGTGTCCCAATTGCGAATGCCGGTGATTTTGGCGGCTACTATTGCCCCTGCCACGGCTCCCACTACGACTCCTCGGGACGCATCCGCAAGGGACCGGCGCCACTGAACCTGGAAGTGCCCACCCATGAGTTCCCCAACGAGGGCACCCTCATCGTTGGTTAGGCCGTGACATGTTTGTTTACGTTTAAGCAAAGCCCCCGCGACAGCAAATAGTAAGAATGGATTGATGTTAATTAATAAAAACAACCCAACAAACAAAAATGCAGGAAACGATCAAGTTTAAGTACGCTGAATAACTAACCTGGGAAAGTTGCCAAACAATCTTTATTCTTTAGATTCCGATGAGTTCATATTTAAATCAAAACTAAAAAATCACACGACTTAAATTGCGAATTAAATTTCGCGGAGCTGCCACCTGACAAAGTTTAGTGCAAATTTGGGTATTAATCGTTTATCTTTCGTTAAAGCGTTACCAGAGTTTTCACATCCTTTTTATACCTTGAACCCATTTCATGCTTTTAATTCAAGTAAAATACAGCAACAGAATTAATAATAATATAACAATTAATTTATTACAGTTTTTTGCATTTTGTACACTTGTCACTTTATAATAATCGAGAACTTTTTTAAATATCTAAAATCACTTAAACTTGTATGCCTTGAGAAAATCTCGATGTATAGCTGAGAGCTCGTCGGCAATGTTTTTCATGACTCTCAGATTTTCTTTCTGTATGGCCAGCTTGGTCTCTTCTATTTCCAAGATTCGATCATTTGACTGTGCCGGCACATAGGTTTCAGCCGAATAAGCTGAGTCGCTTCTCACGGAAGCGGCTCTTTCAGGACTCCTCGGTGGTTTAGGCTCGATTCTTGGTGGATTACAATCAAAGTTCGAGTCGGCGGGATCACTGCTGTCAGAGTCTTCGAGCGGCGAGAAATCTGTAATTTATACAAGTTAATGCTGCATATTATTTCTGACTTTTGTCGAGCATACCAAAACTATCGTTCATGCACAGGCTCAAGTTGACAAGTTTTGATTCCTTCAAAATTTCTTGAACCAGGCTAAAATGTTCCCATTTTGATGGCTCGCCAGTATTGCGATATTTGGTCATTTCTATTCTGCATGAGGAGAATTCACAATTAGTAGAGTATTATATTTTAATAGCGTGTTACACACCTGTATTTTTTGGTCATATTGTCCATCTTGGCCTTGATTTCAATATGATTTGGGCCGTATTTGTGCATTTTATCAGCCATTTCCCTGTGAATGTGCGTATTTACTCGAGTGCCGCGCAAGCCGTCGATGTTTTCGAGCCATAGTTTCAGGAAGAGCTTCGTGGGCGCCGGATCCCACACGAAGCGTGAGCTGCCCAACCGTGCTCCTGTTACATATTTCGAATACTTAGTCGTTGATTGATTGTATGATTTGTTTTGTTTATATACATACTTTTTCGGTTTTCCATTCGCCGCATGATGTGCTGGTAACGTTATCTGCGATGCGATAGGCAAAAATCGATAAATATGCGTCTTGTTTTGGAAGTGGCTGATGACACAAATAGTCTGGCAACGCTGCTTACTGTTCATACGAAACATTTAAGCAAAATTTAAAAAATATTTATGAAGATATATAAAAAGATATTCTGCTGAATAAATAAATAAGTCATCAAGCAAACAAAAACTGGTATGTTATGCTTAACATATAAATAAGCAAACGAAATTTCGCATTCATTGCGATGAATCTTGTGCCATCTCTAGCAACAACACAAGTGATTGCAACGAGGTGGCAACTCTGGCAGGCCAGCTGGCAGTATTTACTTGCGTATTTCGCTTCGTTTGTCTTTTATTTGTTGATACGTCGAATTGGGCAAGATAGAATGGCCGAGGAAATAGATGATAACGATTTCTATCGTGAAAATTTCAGCGCCGACTCCGACTGGGAGGTGTTTAATGCGCAGCTTGGCGAGCTACTCCAGAAATGGGAAGTCTCCGTGGACATTGGCGTCCCACTGCAGCCCGAGGAGCTCTTCCGCTGCAAGTGGCATGTGGAGTCGGAGACGCTGGACATGCTGCGCAACGCCATTGCCGTCGACTACTACGAGGCGCAGCTAACAGCAGCAACCACTGAGTTGACCAGCGGCTGTCTGCAGCGCACGAATTGCCATCACGACTTGATGTGCAATGGGAATAGCTTTGGGCCGCCGATTCGGAACAGCAGCGAGCTGCATACGCTGGCGCGGATCTATGGACTGCGTCGCTTTGTGGTGCTGCATCCGGTGAATGCGGCCAGCAACTATATGAAGTCGACGTCGGAGTTCAATTTCTTTCTGAGCGCTGCGGCTGTGGTGGCCGCCGAGGTGGGCAGCGTGGTGCCCATCTTTGTGCAGCTGTACGATCCCAAGTGGAACTTTTACACGGGCGTCGCCATGGCGCCCGCTTTGCGCACCAATTTTCGCATCATCGGGCTGGAACAGGCGCCGCCAGAGTGTCGCTATTTGATGGATTTGCTGACGATCTTTCACGACAAGCTGCCCGCTACGTACACGCAGGATGCCAGGATCTCGGTGCGCATCACCTATTCGCTGGATGCGGTGCGCATTCGCATGCCTTTGTATGTGCCCTTCGATCGTGGTCTGAGCTCAGAGGATATTGTCATCGATGGCGATGTGGAGCGTCTGGATGTGCAGCAGTTCTATGCGCTACCTCATGGCTATGCGCCGGAGTCGTGCACGGAGAGCTACCTGGTCTACACTTGGCCGGAGCTCTCAGAGAATGTGGTCTTTGACAGCGAACAGCGCACGGATTTTGTGCCCTCGAAGGCGCCGCTGGGCAAGATCTATCTATCCGTGGAGGCCTTCTCCTACCTAAGCGACTGCTTGCGCGACTACCAGGCGGTGGGCAAGATCACGCGCTCCCTGGAATCGTATGTGGGTCGCAATTTCTCTGGCATCAGCAGCGGCGCCGAGCGCACAAATCCGTTGGACAAACTCACCGAACACAAGCTGACCGCGCGAAAGGAGCGCAACTATGAGCTGCCTTCGCAGGCGGGCCTCGCCAAGCGCCTTCCTGGACCCATGACAGAGAGTGAACTCACCGAGCTGTTGGCCTACTTGTTTCCCGACATGCATCCCGAAATAGCATTGTATCCCTACGCCAAGCCCATGCCAAAGGTAAGTTTATAACGAAATGTAAAAGGTGTTGCTGAAGAGGTCCTTTGACCAATACAATATCGATGAAAATCTCATCTTTCATGTATTTTTCTGGGATTCATAATCGATTAAAAATGGAAATTCGCAATTTCAAATTTTGAAAATTTTTTTTTTTTGAAATTTCACAAGATTTTTTGACCAAAATATCAAAAAAAAATTATTTTCAACTATGAATAAATTTTGAATGTAGAATTAAATTAGAGGCCAAATAATGACCAAAATGCCTTCAAACATGAAAATCGGTTCAAATTTGACAAAGTTATGGGCGTTTGAAATATGGGAGCTATGGATCTGAGAAATTTACATGTCAAAATTTTTGTCCGATTTGCCATGATTTTTGACCAAAAATTGGACCACCACAAATTTCATTTTAATGTTGTTTTTTGTAATAATTATGACAATTACAATGGATTAAAAAAAGAAATTCGCAATTTTAAATGAAAAAAAAAAATTTTTTTTTAATTTCACAAGGGGGGGGGTGGTACATGGTTTTTTTTTTACCAAAAAATCAAAAAAAATTTTACTTTCAACTATGAATAAATTTTGAATGTAGAATTAAATTAGAGGCCAAATAATGACCAAAATGCCTTCAAACATGAAAATCGGTTCAGATTTGACAAAGTTATGGGCGTTTGAAATATGGGAGCTATGGATCTGAGAACTTTACATGTCAAAATTTTTGTCCGATTTGGCATGGTTTTCGACCAAAAATTTGACCACCTCAAAATCGACTCTAATGATGTTTTTTATACTAATTATGACAATTACAATCGATTAAAAATTGAAAATCGCAATTTTAAATTTATAAAACAATTTTTTTTTGGAATTTCACAAGGGGGGGGGGGTACATGGTTTTTTTTTACCAAAAAATCAAAAAAATTTTATTTTCAACTATGAATAAAATTTGAATGTAGAATCAAATTAGAGGCCAAATAATGATCAAAATGCCTTCAAACATGAAAATCGGTTCAGATTTGACAAAGTTATGGACGTTTGAAATATGGGAGCTATGGATCTGAGAACTTGTCACATGTCAAAATTTTTGTTCAATTTGGCATGATTTTTGACCAAAAATTTGACCACCTCAAAATCGACTCTAATGATGTTTTTTATACTAATTATAACAATTACAATCGATTAAAAATTAAAATTCGCAATTTTAAATTTAAAAAATAAAATTTTTTTGGAATTTCACAAGGGGGGGTACATGGTTTTTTTTTTACCAAAAAATCAAAAAAAATTTTATTTTCAACTATGAATAAATTTGGAGTCGATTTTGAGGTGGTCAAATTTTTGGTCAAAAATCATGCCAAATTTTACAAAAATTGTATTGAAAACTCCCATAACTTTGTTAAAACTGAACCGATTTTCACGTTTGATGACATTTTTGTCATGATTTGTCCTATAGATTGATTCTATATTTAAATTAGATTCATAATTGAAAGTAAATTACTTTTCAATTTTTTTTTGAAAAAATACATGTATCCCTCTACTTATTTTGATATTGAAAATAGGTAATTTATATTTTTAATCAATTATATTTCTCACAGGAAGAATAAAAAATTCGATTATGAATACCTGTGTATTAGTTCCGAAAATTTTCCTGTAAGTTTTTAATTTATAAAATTTGCTTTTTTTCGGCAGTTTGATCGTATGACGATTAAGAGCGCTGTTGCTGATTCTTTGGTCTGTCGTCTAAGCTGTCTGTTGGCCACATGCCACGCCCACCTGGGCAGCTTGGAGGGCATGGCGCAGCTGTGGGCGGCTTTTACTCGCCAGTTGCGCTTGTTGTGGGACAATTCGCTGACAGTGCCCGGGTGAGTACCCCAAACAATCCATTTTAATAAAAATTCTCCAGAACTTAACAAAAATATGCTTTATTTGGAACTTGATGCGCAAAAAACCAAAACGTGTTTCAAATAGAATGAACAAAATTCTCAAAAATTTGTCTCTAATTAACTTTTGATACTAATTAGGTTTTGTTTTTTATGTTGTTTTTATGTTGAAGCCGCAAAGTTAACATTTTTTGTGAATATATTAACAATTAAACGCACATTTATGGCTAGAGAGTAACTTCATTCCGTACTATAATTATAAAATTGGGTGGTGTTTTAGTTAACGATTTGTTATTGGTGTTAGGAGATGAGCCTTTTTCAATATCACTTTTCGTGTGGAGTTGCAATAATTTTAAATAAGACAATGAAAAAGAACAGAATATTAAAAAAAAATAAATTTAAAAAAATGTAATTCTGTCTTTATGTTTGGCAGTATTTGTGTTAAGGACTGAGTTCCATTAAGTCTAGCTCATCTCGGTTCTCTAAAGTGCTGCTAAAACTAAAAACTAAGCAGGTGCTTCATCTTCATCTTCTTTTCATTTTCGTAAATTTTTTAAACGCTTTTCTCGCTGGTGCTAAGGCAGTTTATTAATTTAATTCATTGTAATCATGTTTATAATGCTAGAATTGATTTTTCTTATATTTAACTATAATCGATATCTCTGCTGTTTATCGATACATAAATTTCTTAACTATTTTGCTTACTTTACAAGTGAAACATTTGCATTTGTTCTATACTATAATTAATGCCTAAAATTGTTGGGTGTTTCCTTTTTCTCATCTTGTCTTTTTCAAAATTTATTGCCTACATTTTTGTTTTACTTTCATCTCATATGGTTAATATTTATAATTTTATTGTTGTTGCTCTAAATAATTGCTCCCGTTTTCCATCTAAATTGTGTTTACTTGTCTAATGCTCAAAGCGTCGTCTTAACTGGTTCTTAAATATATTCCTAATAGATATTTGCCTTACATCACTAAGTATTTAGTGCCAGACATGAACGTTGTGGGTTTGATATTTTAGTTACCAAAACCCTGTCCATGGGCACTAAATATTGTTAACTGTCAACTGTGTTCGCACGGACTTGCACTCGGGCAGATCCCTTCATTAAAATTGCTTGAAACTCAACTCGAAAGCTTAGGCCTATCAATTATATACAAAGATTTACAGCTTAGAATGAAATAAATCAAAAATTTTGAAATGAAAATGCTCTAAAAACACGTTAAAACGTAATATCAGAAAAAATATAATAAATAATTTAAAATAATAACATACCAACCATCATTAATAATTAAATAAAAAAAAAAAATAAAAAAATTATTAAGTCAACTCAAAAACATTTAAACTCTTTTAATATAATCATTTTATTTTATTAAATCTCACTATAAAATTATAATTAAACATAAAAATTAAACAATTATTTGTTATAAGTATAAACTTAGCACACAAACGTTTCGACTGAAGGCTTTTGTACAAAAAGTCTATTCTTGAGCTTTAAAAAAAACTGCAAATAAAAAATAGCATGACAACAATTTTAAACAGAAATTTGAGAAAAAGCAGTTTCTCACAATTTACTTTTAAAATTCAAGGCAGTAGAACGCTCCATTTGTAGAGCTCTTAGAATGTTTCCCTAATTAATTTTTTGTGTTTTAATTTTATTGACTGGGTGCGACAAGCATAGTAAATAAATAAAATAAAATAAAATAAGATATATAAAAAAAGTTTAAGACTGAAAAGAATACAAAAAGTTAATTATTTGTTATATATTTTGTCTAATTTCGCATTAAACCTTATCTGTAATATTCAATATGTGGAGGAAAAACTTAAAACATTTTTAAAGATAGATCAGGCTCAAATTAAAATACAATAAATGTTAAAATAATTAATTTTGTATAGTTTTTAAAATTTCTATGCTTGTCTAACCGAGGTTTCTAAGTGTTTACAAGTGTTGCTTGTTTTTTTCTTTTCTGTTCTATGCTATATTAAATAAAGTTTTGTTTTATAGTTTAGTTGTTTAATAGCTATTAAGTGTGTGTGTATATTTATATTAGTACCATTTATAGTATATTGACTTACGTTTTAGTTCTTTGATTGCTTAACATTTGCTGCTCTACCAAAAACTACGCTCACAACGACAAAGAACCAAGAAAAGCGATTTTACAGATACAGATACAATTGCAGTTATAGCTACAGATACATGTATGTACACAAACAAAAGAAAATGTGTGTGTGTGTGTGTGTGGTTAACATATGCATTCATTGCACTTTTAAACAGCATACAAAAATAGTTAAGCTAAGTTATTTAAACCGATTTGTGTATTTTCCTTTAAATTGTATGCAAATTGTTTAGGACACGCCAACAACAGTAATAGCAACTGTAGCAACAACAGCAACAGCAACAACAACAACAATATTGTTAGCAATAACAGCTACAACAACAACAACAGCAACAACTGTGTATTGCACTCAAAGCGTGTCCATGTCCAAGTCCGTGTCAATGTCAGCCAATGTCAAGTTCAGTGCAGACAAGGCCTCAGCTGCTGATGTAGCTGCTGCTGCTGCTGTTGCTGATGTTGCTGCTGTTGCAGTTGTTGCTGTTTCGTGTTCATATTTAGCTGGCTGCACTTGCTCGATGCTTGACACTGAGGTGCTGGGCGCCAAGGATGCTTCTGTTTGTGTGTCAACGCGACTGCTGTCAGTTGTTGTTGTTGTTGTTGTTGCTGCTGCTGTCTGTTGTTGCTGCGGCAGCTGTTCGCTTAGCCTACAATTACACGTACAGTTACAGTTATCACTAAATGTATGCGCATTAGTTGCATCTATTAAATAATTGTTTCGTCTATATAAATTATTATTAGTCGTTGCGTTTAACTGTAAACGAAAGGCATTGCTGCGGCTGCCCAGACGTGTTGCTGGCGTTCTGCTGCTGTTGTTGTTGTTGTTGCTGCTGTTGCATGTGGGATGATAAATGATTTCCTGACGCTCGTACTCGTTAAAATAGTTCTCAACAACAATGCCGCCGTTGGCTGACGCCGCTGCTGCTGCTGCTGCTGCTGCTGCTGCAGCAGCTATCGATGCTGGCAACAGCGATTGCTGTTGCTGACTGTTGTTGTTGCTGCTCGCGTGGCTGTTGTTGCTATTATGGAAATTGGCTGCACGGGGCACCACATCAGGCGGCGACGTGCAGCGTTGTGTCTGCGGCGTGTTGTAGTATTGTAAACGTTGTTGTTGTTGTTGCCGTTGCTGTTGTTGATATGGCTGCTCCAATTGCTGTTGATTGTTTCTATGTCGTTGCTGCTGTTGTTGTTGTGGTGCAGCTCTCTGCTGCCGATGCCGACGCCGACCATCGCCCGCATCCCCCGCTGCAATGGCCGGCGTCAGATATTGTCAGAAAATGCCATCCAAATTTAATACAACATTGAAATATCAGGATAACATAAGCCGCCCTCATAATGGCACCAAACCGTTGCGCGTTGTCGGATTGCGCGCCATATATATATCCATATCGTGATCGGTCCAATTGTCCGATGTGTCGCAATAATTGTTTAACGTATGCGTTGAGCCTGCCGTCGAATATCTAGGGAAACAAAGTGTGAAAAAAACAAACATCTCAATTACAATGAATAGCAATTTATTGTGTGTGTGTGTGTCTGTGTGTGTGTGTGAGGAAAGTTTTGCGGTTAATGACTTGTGCAAAATTGTTAAAGCCGAAACGAAATTAAATAAAATGGACGCAACAAATTTACAACATTGAGCAAAGCAAACAACAGCAAAAGCGAAATAATTGAATTAAATCAACAGTTAATTGTGTTCGATTATTAAAACTTTACCAGGGGATTTTAAAGGGTGTTGCCTAATTAAATAAACGAATAATTGAGCTTTGGTATTAAAGATTTCATTTCTAACAAATTAATTTGAAAATGTATTTTTGATAGACATATTTATTTGAAAAAGATATAAATATTATTTGAAAGTTAGTTACGATTTTTGTTTTTTATTGATTCTATTAATGTTTTAGTGAATTTTGTTATCAATTTACTATCAATAATATTTCAATTTTTAAAGGAATATCGTAAATATCATTATCAGAGTCACTATATATTCTTGGTAGAAATATATATCTTTGTGTATCTATCTAACAATAGTGATATCTCATTTTCTTAATTAATTCTCGAGTTTTTATTGTATCTTACATTTTTTTTAAATCAACCGTTTTATATTTCTAATAAATTTTTTGCTTTCCCCTAATACAATCAAAAGTTAAATTATTGATTTTATTTAATGTATTTATAAATATGCTAGCTAAGATTAAAATCGAAACTATCTTAATCTCTCTCATTATACAAAAATCAAGCGAAATGAATAAAGCTTAAATGTTAATCTGTGGATAAACTTTTACAAAGTAAAACAGCAAAGCTTCATTCATTTTTTATGCCGTATTTTAGAGAGCGTGGTGCGGGCGAATTGACGCAAATTGTTAATAAAATTTAATGGCAAACATAAAAGAAGGCAATAAAAACTTGTTCGTTTTCAGAAAAACGGAAACTTTCAACATAAAAAAAATTGAAAGTGTGACGTTCGTAATTAGCGACATGTGTTGACAGTCACCAGCGTGTGTATTGAGTGTGTGTTGAGTGTGTGTTGAGTGTGTGTTAATTGAGTGTGTGAATGCAGTCTTTTTAGTAGTTATTATTTTTTGCAAGTACCCGGGTTAGCATCTTGGCATCAGCGATTGTGTTTGTCTGCGTTCTACTTACCGACTTCCCGGTCGATGGTTATGTATGTGCGTTGTGTTCAGTTGGTCGCGTGATCTGGAGCGCGGACGCGAGCGTCTTGCATTGCTGGATGCAATGCTCGCCGGCCCGCCCGGGCCAACCAGTCCGCTCATGCCCATCAAGCTGCCGGCGCCGCCGCCCATGCCGACCATGCCACCAGCACCATTGATGCCACCGCCGCCGCCACCGCCGCCGTGAATGGAGCCGGCGTAGGAGGCGCGCGACATCCGCTCGGAGGCAGCGGCCAGCGATTGGCGGGACTGACGCAGCTCCGGACGCGAATTGACCAGATTCGTGGGAAACGCGCTGCCCAAATAGCCGCGATGCGAATTGTTCGAGAAACTGTGCTGCGACTGCCCATCGGCAATGGATCTGCTGTGGGCGGGAAGCGGGTGGTGGGAGGGGGGAGGGTGTGTGCCGTAGGGTAGTTTGGTTGTTGTGTTTGTGGCAGTCGCAGATGTATGTGTGTGTGTGCGTTGTGGCATGAGCAAATAACAAACATAATGAAACATGAAATTATAATTAAACAAATACAAATAATATGTGGTAAAAATCAAGCAAATATTTCGATCAACATTTTCAATGATTAATGCAGCTAAATGTTGTGCAACACCGACGGGACTGCTACGCTACTCACCTCGATTTGGCCACCTTGCCGGGCATGCCAGAGAAATGACTGCGCATATCGTCGGGCTGTTCGACTGGATAGATGCGTGGTCGCGGTATCGAGCGTCCACTGTATGCGGATACTTGATCCCATTCCTAGATAAAAAGAGCACACAAATAAGAATTTTTTTTTTTTTTGAATTTTTTAAAATGGTTTCTTAAAATTATGCTGAATCAAGTTTATAACATAATAAAAAGACGTAGTAAAATATATTTTTATATGCATATATTGTAGATATTATTAGCCAATGTTGGGTATTAAATTCCAGTTTGTAGGTCATCGCACTTTGTGCTATGTTTTATTTTTTTTAAATATTTTTTTTAAATATTTGTCCAAATTTTTCTGCTTTTATTCGTTTTTTTTTCTGCACACAAGAATTGGCTATTTCATCAATTTCATTTAAAATTTAAACACTTTTCTGTACATTTATTTTATAAGTTTGTTTTATTATATTCAAACACTTTTAGGAGTTTTTAAACATTTTCTCTGCATTAAATGTGTTCTAACATAAATTTAAAATCGGGCTTAATTCAATTGTTTGCTATATAAATATTTACTATTTTGCCAACAAACTTTTTACAAGTGGGAATTTAGAATACAAAAATATATATGTATATAAATAAAGCTTTTTTTTATACCAGCTACGTTTATTTGTTGGACCGTAAATAAAATACAAAAAAAAAGAGAGAAAAAAATTTGTTGGCTTCAATTGCGGCCATTTGCGAGTCGCAAGCCAATTTAACAACAACCCGAGGCCAATATTTGGCTCTAGATTTTTTTATAGCCAATTGGCAACTAAACTCACCTTGTGATTGTTAAACGCCGATAGCGTGGCAATGGAGCCAAGTGGTCCTGGCGAACCGGTTGGACCGCAACAATTAACGGGCAGTCCTCCAATTGGCAGCGGACTCTTTTGCTGGTTATTTTGCAGTTTACGCGAGCGCCTGCCAAAGTGAGGAGGGAAAAAGGAAAGATAGGTTAGAGAAAGGCCGAGTTGATAAAATTGTTATTGATGCCAACGCATTTGAATGTAAACCAACCCCAACATAAAAATACCACCCACATTTTCTCACCTGCTCGCCGCAATGAACACAATCACAGCCACAATGATGGTGCCACAAATTGCGGCACTGGCCGCTATGGTTATCTTGTCCATGTTGGAGGTCTGCGAGGAGACGGTGCGCACCTCGCGGCACTGCTGATACGGCACCGTTTCGGGTGTCACGTGCAGCTCCTCGAGAGAGATCACGCACACAATGATGCACTCCTGGGCGGGCACATTTTTGATCTTGAACTCACGCTCGCTGGCCTCCAGCGGCGGCCCCTGCTTGAACGCCTTCTCGCCGAACAGGCGATACACGACTCGGAAGCCCAGTATGTTGGCCGTCTCGGAGTCCCACTGTATGATCACAGAGCTGTCCTGGCGGAACGCATGCTTCACCTGCACCTCGTTGGCATCGTCGATGCGTGTGCCCCGCTGCGGCGGATAGCCCAACACCAGCGGCGGTCGCTGCGGCTTGTGCTGGCTGCCATTCCCATTGCCATTGGCATTGCCGCCCTGTCGCCAACCGGGCGCCTGTTTCCCAGCACCCGTGTGCAATGTGGAGGAGCTGCTGCCGCTGCTGCTGCTGCTGCTTGTTGATGAAATGGCCGTGGCCTGTACGCTGCCGGTGCCATTGACGCCCACTGTGGGCAGTGCGGCCGCCACCCTTGTGGCTTTTGTTGTCGAAGCTGCTGTCGGCGGTCGAGTCTGTTGTTTGGGACCACATAGAAAGAAGGGCACAGTAATAAAAATGAGGTCGCATAAGTCATTGCTGACACTCTGAATATTGTTCACGTTTTTTTTTTGTTTATTATATTATTATGTTAGAACTGTTGCGAAATAAATAAGTCTGCACTGTCTTTTAATTGGTCAGAGAATTCAATTAAAAATGGGTTTAAAATTAAGTTTTCGCAGATCGCTATTCCATTGTGAACTGGTTCAAAAACGATCCCAATTCAATTTTATTTTTTGTTTATATTAGAACTGTTGCGAAATAAATTATCTGCCCTGTATTCTAATTGAATTCAAATAAAAATGGGTTTAAATTTCAATTTTCGCAGGTCGCTATATAAACTTCATAGAGAACCCATTGCAAATAGGTCATAACTGATTCCTTTGGCAACTGGTTCAAAAAGGATCTCAAATCGCTTTTATTATTATTATTTTTTTATATTATTTCTGCACAGTATTTTAATTTCTCATTTAATAAAAACCAGTTCATTTTTTTTTTAGAGAACTCAATTTAAAATAAGTTTAAAATTAAATATCTCGAGAATCCATTGAAATTCAAGAAAGATCTCAATTTGGTTTCCTTTTTTTGACCTCGCTCATTTTTTAACACTTACCGTGCTGCCTGCTGTGCTGGAACTTGTTGTTGGGGCCACTGTCGTTGTTGTTGTTGTCGTTGTTGTTGGTGTCGTTGATGTTGTTGTTGGCGTTGGAATTGTGCTGCTGATACTGCTGGCAACTGGTGCCGAAGCCGCTGTTCCAGTGCCTGTTTCAAACTCAATCGAATCCGCGGCCGAGGCAAACGTTGGCCTGAGATTATCGGCCAGGCCAACAGGTCCGCGCAGCGCAGCGTCCGCAATTTCGGGGCAGCTCAGCTCCTCCGGCTGTATGGAGTAGAAGCCGCGGTCTCGGAAACGCGGCGGCGTGCCGCAGAACTGTGGATTGCGTTCGCGCGAGGTGACCTTAATAGAGATTGAAATAGAGATTTATGTCACCTGCAAGAGAGCGCAATGTGGCCAGCAAAAGTGGCAACTGACCTGCAAGTCACCGTTGCGTATCCATTCGGCAACCCAGCGCAGCTTGCAATCGCAGTGGAGGAAACGTCCCCCCAGGGAGAGTCCGCGCAGCGTGGCATTCAAATGGGCAAACGCGCCCGCCGGCACCGTGCTGAGTGGATTGCCGTCGAGGGCCAGCAGGGTTATGCTCGGATTGCCGCGAAACGCCGCCTCCGGCAGTGTGGTCAGCAAATTGAAACCAATGTCCAGGACGCGCAGCTCCTTCAGCGAGTGCACGGCCCCGATGGGAAACTCCGCCAGCAGATTGTTAAGCAAACTCAGCGAGCTGAGCGTTTTTCGCACACCCGCAAATGCCGTTTCCGCAATGCTCTGGATGAGATTGCGTTCCATGTTGAGCGCTGTGAGCGCGTCCAGGCCGTCGAACACCCGAATGCCACCAGCACCAGGCAGCTCCTTGATGCCGTTCTGCGAGAGATCCAGAAAAGCGAGACTCTTGAGACCGCGTATTCCTTCCGGAACGCGACGCTGCCTGGTGCCCTTCAGATTGAGATTCTTCAGACTCTGCTCGAGGCCACGAAATGCGCCCGGTGCCAAGGTCACGTTGTTGTCGTTCAGCTTCAACGTGGAGAGCTTGCTCAGGCCCAGAAAGGCATCGTCGGGTATGTTGGCCAGTTGATTGCGTGAGAGATCGAGTAGATTGAGCTTGCCGAGCACTTGGAGCGCCTCGACAGGCACCTCGGTCAGCAGGTTATCCTGCAGATTGAGATTCTTCAGCACCGACTCCTGACCCTTGAAGGCACCATTCGCAATCCGTTTGATGCCGCAGCTCGACAGCTGCACATTGTGCAGACTCAAATTGCTGAAGATCTCATCGGGCAGCTCCTCAATTGTCGCATTGTTCACATAAAGCAAATCGACGGGCTTCAGTCTCGCATATTTGTTCATTGCTTCCAATAGCTGCGAGAAATCCACCTGAAATTGTAGAAATATATATAAGAGTTATTATAATATTTTATTTAAAATATATTTAAAATATATAACGAAAGTGCTAAGTAAATGTAGTATTTTTATGGGTACAGGTTTACAAGGAGCATTTACCATGAACTTGGCAATTAAAAAATGTTTTGTTGTTAAATGTTTGCCAAATAATTTTGAAAAATAAAGTTTAAAGTCAAAGTTTAAGCTGCTCTGAAAAAAACTTGAAAATAGGAGCAAACGATTGAAATAGTAAAAAAAGGGTTTTTAGCAATTAAAAAAAAATATTGAAAAACTGTTTACAATCTAAATTTTACCAATTTTTTTTTAACAATATTTTCTTATTTCTCATTTTTTTAAATTAAATGCTAAAAACATTTCTGTCATTTTTCAATTTACAACAAGTTAAATTAAATTTATAATACTGTTTGGAAACTACAAAATTTAAAAAAAAAAACAACTATATGTATATTAAATCTTTTATTTTAAAATAGAAACAGCATATTTTTAATCCCATACTTGAGTTAAAAATTGATTTGTTTACCTGATCACATTGTACGCTCAGCTCGCGTCCGAGATTATAGGCACATATGCAGCTCGTCTGCAGATCGGGCACATCTCGCTGCCAGGGACATTGTGCGTTGCTGCGACTGCTGCCTGCTAAAAGCAAAAGCAGCGACGCCAGCCAAAGCTGTCGATTTGTGGGCGTGGTCGCTGTTTGAGTGCTGCTGCGTCTCATCTTGGCGCCGGCATAGAGCTGCAAGCAGAGCAGAAAGAAGTGTGGATAAGTTAAGTGGGAAGCAGTCGATGTCTTAAATTATATAATTAATGTAAATGGGTCAAGTCAGTTGCCAGACAGTGGCCATATTTGGGCAAACAGCAGTTGGCCAAAAAGGACTCAGATTTATCAATCAGTTGTCCAGTTACTTTCAATTTCATTTTTATGCTCGTTAAACAACAAATTGTGCGAGAAGCGTGTGTCACCCAATACCCTCATCGACTGCTCCGCTCATCATTCTCTTGTTGATCCTTTGGCAGTTTAGTTTGATTAATTTGCCTGTCTGCCCGGTTGGGCCTGTCAAGCTGCCAGCTCTTTTGCCCATAAAAAAAGCATAAAAATGCACAAAAATAATAAAATAAAATACAAAAAAAAAGTGAAAAAAAGAAGGCACTGTAATCCCGCATCCCTTTTAATATCAACAAAATCGTTCTCTGTGCCGGCGGACATTTAATTTAATTTGCCAACGCGACAGGCGCGTCATAAAAAAAAAGTGAAAACCCACCCAAACCCGCCCGCTGCCCCCACAGCAGGCACAAAAGCCAAGCGGCCCAATTGGCTGCCCCTTTGGTCCAGTCAAAGCTTTTGACCTTTTTTGCATAATCATGAATTATGGCCACTCTCAATTTGGAGCCTAACGACTTTTACGTTTCTGAGGTGTCTCTATTTGTGGGCTTGAGAGATTTCCATTGTTTTGTTAGTCGTCGCACACGAAGACGGGTTGAATGCACCCTAAATAGATGTTACGCATACGCCGTGTTGTGCGAAACGAAAGTTCAACGCTTGACTGGAACAATGACAAATGACTAATTGTACATGTTATATTGTGAACTAAAATATAATCATAGCAACTTAAATATGGCTGACAAATGGGGCTATTTCAATTCTATATATTTTGCAAGATTACAATTTAAATTAATATATATTTTCAATGAAATTAAAATCTGCAACATTGAGCAACTTCAACTTGGCTGAATTATTTAAAGGCAAAAGTAAAAGTAAATTGCTCCCCCTTCAAATACAAACAAATCAATCGCTTCATTGATTTGTTCAACGTCCACAATACCACAAGTAAATATAATAATAAATAAATTAAGCTGCACGCTTCGCTCCCTCGTAATAATAATCAACATTTTGTTGTCTTTTGATTGATAGTTTTTCAACAGATGTTTTCTTTTTCCTATTTTTCCGTGCCCTGCGGCTTAAAACGTCGCTTCGCTTGACTTCATTTTTCATGCGATTTGCGTTTTGATACTCGCTCACAAAGTGAAAAGAGTGTATTGGGTTTGTTAAATTCCATTTTTCTGCCCGTCCGTCTGGAATATACATTCGCGTAATAAACACAAATTTGCTGCTATAGGTCTCATATCTAAAGCGATTTCAAAGTATAATAGCATTTTACTCAAGTTATTTAGCAGTTAGTTAGTTACAAATAAAATTTTGTTTAATTTAAGCTACAAAAATTATGTAAACTGTGAATAAGTATTGCGCTGTCGGTTACGCGCAACTTTAAAGTTTTTATTTGCTATATTTGATCTCTCTCCCTCTATTATTTCTTTGCTTTATCATTTGTGGGCTTCCTTATGTTTTGTACAATTCCAGTCTAAATTGCATTACGTGGCTAACAAATATTTTGCGCTCGAGTGTGCATTCCTCTTGACACGCCCCCCATCCCGCCTTCCCATTCACTGCACACACTCCATCCAGCACTCATTTCTCACTCAACTGTCCGGCCGCAAAATTTAATTAAAAAATTCTTGCACCCATTTTTTTTCGCAGAGTTTTCCTCCGTTGCCGCCGTTCATATTAATTGCATCACAAAAATTTTAAATACGCGAAAGTGCGAAAATTGCAAGATACAAAATAGTGAATGAAAAGCGAATCAAGTACAGTAGTGCGGCAAAGTTTCCACAAAAAAAAAATATATATATATACAAATTTTTCTCTCAACCGAATTGAAGGTGTAAATGTTTTTTTTTTATTTTTCTGCCGCATAATTATTCACTTTTGTCTTTTTTCGGCCAAATTTGCATTTTCAGACAATAGCCAAGCGGGTCAGAGGCAAGATACAATTTTTTTCATCTTCTTTTTCGTTTTTTTTCCATCTATTTTGGGACAGCTTACAAACAATTTTTCTCTTAGGGTCTGAGCCTCACTTAAAACGAGATTTAATTGAAGTTTTTTTTATTCAACAATGGGCGAAAAGTTGTTGTTGTTGCTGCTGGCACACTTTTGGATTGCCAACATTGTGGGCGTGGCTGGGCGACCGCATGATAATTCTGTTAAGCATTTAAGTGGATTAGAATTTGCAGGTGTAAAAAGTTTTTTTTCCTTTTTTGGGTGCTAAAGACGAAAAGTTGTCAATTGAAAAGTTTGCTTATATGAATCGGTGTGTATATATATATGTATGTGTATGTGTGTGTGGGTGTGTGTGAAAGTGTTAGCTCAATTCGTGTTTGCTGAACTAATCTTTCAGGTCATCGCTCGCATTTAAATTGTAAAAGTAAATGAAAATGAAATTTTTGGTTGGGACTGATGCTATCAGAAGCTGTTCGAGTAATTCTAAGTTGATTTTGGGTGCTGTATTGGAAGAAAATTAATTAAAAATTAGAACAAAATTTTAAGAGAAAGTGTGCTTTAAATTTGAGATTGTCCACAAATTAAATTGTAGTAATTTGTGTATAGTTTAAACGTTATTGAGCTTTTTTATACAAATTAGTGTGATTTATTTTTGGTAATTTTCTAACATTTGAAATACGATATATTAACCTTTAATAATTAAACTTTAAAACATAGCCTAAGTAGAAACCGATTTCAGCTATTTTTAGTTAACACTCCCATAAATTGAACTAATCTCTATCATTTTAATTGCCACTGTCCTTAGGCGGAACCCAAAATGAATAAACATATATATTTAGTATTTACCACACTTTTGTCACAGTCTTTTAACTCTCAAAGGCCTATTTAAGGCCTCCGCAATTTCCGCATGTTGTGTTGTGTTGTTGGTTTATCCAACGCAACATCTTGGCTGTGCAAATAAATAGAACTATAAAGTGACTTGGCCAAAATAAAATGGGCCAAAACAAATTGTTGTGCCTGGCCACAAACTAAAATGTAACGTTAGCTCATATATTTTGCCAGTTTATGGCTGGGCGTTGTGTTGATGAGCTCCACCTACCCAACTTACCCACCGACCCACCTTCCCCCCATCAACAATTAATGATGTGCAGGGCACTTGAGCCTAAGCTGGCCAACAGACAGCAGCTGAAAGTGGCTGGCTCTATTGTGGTCAGCAGTTATTTTCGCCAAAATGCTTGCCAATTGGTTTTAGCTGCTTTAAAAAAGCTTTTAAGCAGCTGCTACCGTCGCCGCCAGCCTGCAGCTGTTCATACGAAACTCATAAGCCAACTTTATGCAAATGCATAAGGCAACAAGGGGGCGTGGCCGAAAGTAGGGTCAACTTTCTGGACACATCCGCCGCTGGCCAAATAAGTCAGTTCCTCCCTGTCTAAAAGAAGCGATATGCATGCAGCACATAACTGTTAAAATGGCCACAACTTGAGGTTCAATAAACCCTTAGCTCATGACTCACAAGTATAGCACCTACTCCTAGCCCCCCTCCTCCCCGCTTAGCTTATTTGCTATGCACAACCCGAAAGCCACGCACCACACACAAAAGAGTGAATACCAAATAGGGGGAGAAAAAAAAACAGGGGCAGCCGATGACAAAGACGCGCTCTGTGTCTCTCTTCAGACGGTGCGTGTCATGGATTGAAGATATAGTTGGGCTTAAATACATATATCATATTGAGGTTGCCATTGTCACTCCCATAGACGCCCGACAGCTGACGACGATGTCTTTGTTCGTGGCTCGAAGACGGGCTCAGAACTTTAAATTCACGTCTCTTTTTTATGGGTGTGCAAAAGATAAGAACAACATAATTATGTTGTTTGTTTAAAATCACAACCAACTATAAATTATACAAAGATCGTAATGATTATATATTAAAAGTAATAAATAAAAGTTTTAAAAAACAAAAAGTTTGCTAAATAATTTTAAATTTATTCCAACTTACTTTCGGTTAATCGTTAGTAATAAAATTCTATAAAAGTTTGCCTTTTGAAATTGAAGTGCAGTTTGAATTAACTAATAAATGAATAAAATTATATATTGTAACAATCTGTAAAATACTAAAGAAACTAGTTTTCTACAGAATTGAAAAATATATTTTTTATTTATTTATTTTTTAACTTTAACTCTGAACTTAATTTAATATTTAATATAAATTGTATAGCTTAAATTTAATTTTGGACAATATTTTTTTTTCGAAGGGTTTCGCCGGGTTTTCCGGACACACGCACCTGTCTGCTGCACCAGAAGCTGCAGATGTTGAACGTTTGCGTGGAGCGACGCGTGCAGCGCGAAGCGAATGTTAAGCGAAAGCCACAACAACAACAACAGAAAGAGGAGCAGCTGGTTAGCGAGGATGAGGAGGATGATGGCGAATTCTTTGACTGCGATGAGCCAACTTCCGCTGGTGGGTCACCAACGAAAGCGGTGCTCAGCCTGAAGCCAGAGGGTCGCCTGAAGCGTTTGGGCCAAGAGCGTTTACTGGACGACCCCGAAGAGTTTCTGTACATACCAGAGACCCAAGAGCCGGTGCCCAAGACAGAAGATCAGCTGCACGACGATGCCGAGGTGATGCTTAAACTGGGTCCCGGTTCCGGTTTGAGCACACAAATGATGTGCACATCGCTACTCTCCGATATGGAGGCATTCAAAGCGGCCAATCCACGTGGCAAAATGGAGGATTTCATACGCTGGTACAGTCCCAAAGACTGGGAAGAAGTGCAGAATGGTAAGTGAAGAAGCCACACAATAGAAGATTCTACGATGTTGTTCCTCAGATAGCGGAGAGAAAACGCAACAGTTGAGCGTTCGCATGACCACCGAGGGCAACACCTGGCAGAAGGTGTGGCAGCAGGCACAACCGGTGCCTGTGGCCAGGCAGCGACGCCTCTTCGACGATACGAACGAGGCGCTCAAGGTGCTCCACTATTTGGAAACGCGAAATATGAGCGAAATTTATGGACTAACCATGATTCCAGCACTGCACGCGGCCATACTGAAGCTGATCGTAAGTAATCAGGAATCTAAGTGAGAGTACTGTTCTTAAGAAAATTTATTTTTATATTACATAAGTTTTAAAATATATATTTTTTTAAATTTTAGTTATTAAAGTTTACAACTTAAAAAAAAAATAAGTCATATAATATATATTCTTTTTACGAGGTTTTAAATTATTTATTTAAAAAAATTAAGATCTAAGTTTATGAAGCTAAAACTTTTTAAGTTAGAAGAATAAAGTTTATATCAATATAAGTTTCAATATAAGTATGTAAATTGTAAATTGTAAAATTTTATTAAAATATTATTGATTTCCTCTACTCCCGCAGGATATTTACAACAATGCCCGTGTCGGAGATGTTTTTAGTTCACACCTTGATCAGCTCTTGGCTGATTTGTGTCGCCTCTCGCGCAGCCACTCGAATGAGCTGCCCAGCATGAAAGGCCTGTTGGAGGATCTGGCGGAACTGGAGCGTCGTTTCTATCAGTTCAAGTGCTTTGAACGGCTCGCCGGCTATCCAAAACGTAGCTCCCTGGCGGAGATCAAGCGGCAGTTTGAGGAAATACTCAAAAACGAGAACAGCTGCACAATTGTGGATAAGAAACGGGGCGCAGCGGGCGATGTGTCCTGCAGTGGAGGCAGCTTGTATGACATACTCAGTCCCAAATTGGAGCAGGACATATCCAATCGTTTGATCAGCAAGGATTATGTTATACGGCTCGATGGCGATACGAAATCAACCGAAAAGGGCCTCTATCTGGGGCCACAGTTTATGCGAGCGATTATAACGGGAGACAAACTGAGACTTTGTGGCGCTTTCACGGAGAGCACGACCTTTGTTTAGAAATAAACCAGAAAATCGGATTTATTATGGAATATCTATGATAATCCCCAATTTGCAAAGTAAAGCTAACTCGAAGAACTTAATTATACATTTGCAACTTATCATATATCTAGCTTTTAACCGAGTTATGTGCTAATTTTATATGTGTACTGCTTTTATTATTGGTGCTTTGTATTCTTTAGGTTAAAATTTTAAACATAAACGCAATAAAATGATTTCAATATGAAATGCTCTGTTGCCCGTAACTATATCCGGCTATCAATAACAATTATAACAAGACAACATTTACACTTGTGTCTGCTTCACAGCACAACTAATCACATAATCGCTTCCACAACCCCCTTCCCCCTCGCCTTGTTAACCACTCAGCACTCAACTGTAGCACTTTAAGCCATTTGCAGGCAACCAAAAACTTCACTCCAATGACAGCCAACAAGGCATCCACTTGAATGAATGAATTCAACTGCGCAACTTCAGACATGAAAATTGCCTACATACCGAGCGGTGAACACGAGACTACGCTGAAGGCGACTCCTTTAAATATCCATCCCAAGACGAAACTAACTCTCATTTTGTGGGCCATGTTTAACTGAAATTATTTTAAGCGCTCTCGTTACCATAGCTAAAGCAACATTTTTGCCTCATGGCCAACACATAAAACATTTCTTCTCTTACCACTACCCCTTTTTCTTTTTCTTTATATTTTTGTTTTTTTTTTATTTTGCGCCTTTTGCTGGTACTCGTAAATGTTCCGCCACTAAATTACCTACGGGCTATAATTGTTTTGTGTACATGTCGAGAGCCGGAGTCGGTGTTGCAGTCGGAGTCGGAGTCGGAGCAGGAGTCGAAGTGGGGGGTCTTCAACAGCAACTCGTGTAGACCTGCAACAATGTTCCTGTCCCCCCACCGAATTCACTTGGCCCCATCCAAAATATGCAAAGTGTAAAAATAGTTTTTGTTTAAGCATTTTGAATTTATAGCAGTTGTATTAATACTCGTAATAATCCTTTACAGGCATTACACTGGCCGCAATTTCTAAGCTGCTGCGAAAATTGTATGTTCGTTATTTAGAATGTTATCTTTTTCATAGTTTTGCTTAACAATTTGATTTTTTGACTTCAGTTAAACTTAATAAATGAGCTTTTAGAAGCTTAAAGCTTCTTGAAATAAATAAAAGTTTTTATTTTAAATGAAATACTTTTTTAGAAATTGATGAAAGCTTCAAGAGTTAATGGAGAAAATCTAAAGCTCTTATAGTATACATTTGAGTAGGGAATTACAAATGTTTAACATAAAGCTTTAACATATTTTAACTGTATGGTTTGATGTAAAACTCATAAAGCTTAAAGTTTTTCTTAACTATGGCTAATTGATAAAATGTTGTATGCAGCTCCAATCACAACGAACAGTTTTAAGCTAGTTTTATCGGCTAACTTCAATCACTTCAATTGCAGCTATTAAAAGTTTTTCACACCAATACTAACACAGTATCCGGCAGTGAAAATATCCTTTTCATAAATGCAAATTCACTTAGTAAATCAAAAATAAATTGCGCACACAAGCTAATATATATACATGCATATCATTCAATATATATATTTCAATAATATGGTAAAAAATTAATTAAATTCTCACAATCAATTTGGCATGAAATGGTCGCTGAATGGAGAAGTTCATTTCCAATTGATTTGGCGCTGGTTTTGTGGTACCTATATACACTGCCAGACGTGTGTGTGTGACTGTGTGTGTGTTGTGTGTGGTGTGTGGCTAGTGTTACAATTTTGCTGATGCAGTTGAATTTTAATGAAAGCGTTATTTTTTTCGCAGAGAAAATTGAATTATAGCAGACATACAGGGTGGCAGAGAAAGAAAGGGAAGAGAGAAAGAGAGTGTGTGCGAAAGAGATGGATAGATGCAGGACAAGTTGAGATTTTTCATTTCTATTGAACTGTGGCCATTGCTGTGGTTGCAATTTGAAAAGTAGCTGTGAATAAAAATGAATAGAATTTTCTTCAATTCTTGAAGAACTTTCCATTTTTTTTTCGTTGTATGGCATTGAGTTGGGGGATTTCCGCTTTTATGCACATGAATTATTCAGTGATAGTGGGAAAGCAATCATAACGGATTTATTCAGTGCTCTATCAAATATCTAATTGCATGAAATTGAGAGTTCTGCGGTTTTCAGACAAAGTAATAAAAAATAATTCTGGTACTTTATTTTTGAGGTCTTTTAACAATGGCGCATAAAAAAAATAACTGTGAGAAAAGTGCGGCAAAAATAGCTGCACAAATTTGCATATTCATCGTAAAAAACAAAGTTGATGAGACGATTAAAAACTCGACTCAAGTGAACTGAACTGAGATTATAAGTTTCACAACTCAATAATTAAAAGTAAACCCAACAAAAGAGCTGTTCAAAAAACGAAAAACAGCTCAAATTAACATTAAAACGTGCCAAAGAGCGACAACAACAAATTGTGCACATATTTATGGGGCTCAGTGTTGAGGTGAGTCAAATTGAGTGTTGTAAGGTTTAACATTTTTTTTTTATTTTTTTAATATAAAATTGGGAGGTGTAACACGCTGTCTGATTAGGCATGTCAGCGGCAGCAGCGCTAAAAACCAATCTTAAGCAGCTTATTATAAATTTACTGTATGCATAAATAAACACCCGACGCTGAAATGTGTGTGCGTGTGTAATTTACGAGCTTTTGGGGTGTGCCAAGCTGAAGAAATGCTCAACAGTACTTAATAAAAATACTCAACAAGGTTGAACAAGTTGTCTGGCAGTTAACACTCGAGCCAAGCGAAGTGATTGCAAATACTTGTAATTGAAGATGCCAATTGTTTGCCAGCAATTAGCGCTGTCATCTTGTATGGTTGTGTGTGTGTGTGTGCGTGGTTACATATACTTCATTTTGGGTTAATGCTTCGCCCGCATCTCTATCAATTTATTTGAATAATCTCTTAAGGTTTGGTCGTTTAAAATTTAAATACAGCTTGTGACAACATCCGCTTGAGCAACAACCTGCTTTAACATTTAATTTTGGCTAATTAAAGTGTTAGCTGATTCATTTTTAGAGACCTTTTTTTCTAAGAAACATCAATATTTTGTTTAATGCAAGATTTAGCAAAAGTTAGCTGGCCTTGAAGCTATTAATATGAATTCAGTTATGTGGCTTAAAGCTTTTTATTCAGCTTAAGTTTTTTAAAAAATATGTTTAATTTAACTGAACAAAACGATTAAAAAGCTTTTTTATAAAAGAAAAAAGGGAGAAAGAAAGAGAGAGAGAGAGACATAGAAAGAGAGAGAGAGAGAGAAAGAGAGAATCTCATATATAGGTCAACTGATCAAAGCACGAAAAGACCGTTCTTTATTGGTTAAAAAGCTTTCAAGCATTTTTAAGTTTTAAAGCAGTTACTCTTTTCTTATATATAATAAATTTTCTGTATTATTTATATCGACAATAAATATATATATTACACTTCCTTCCTTCCTTCCTTGCTTGTTGAAAGCAACTGACAAAATTGGATTATTGATATCAGCCGTGTAAGCTGCGTATTTTGGCCGGTATTTTTGAGCAAACAGGGCACGCATTGCTGCGCAAATATTCTGCGAGACACGCTTAAATTCTTATAAACGGCTTTAAAAACTTTTTAATACCCCGCGCAAAAACAAAAAGAACATTGGCCAAACTGTAAGTCGTGCATGGTTTTTCCTTTTTTTTTGTACTTTTTTTTTGGTTTTTGCAGATCAACACGATACGCAGTTGTCTCGAAGCGGACCGACAGGATTGGGAGAGGGCAGATGTGCGAGATGGGAGACGTGAGGCGCGGCATTTATTAACATTGCTTGCTGGGGCGTGGCAGCTGCTGCCAAAAGGTGTTAAGTGGCAGCCACGACGAGCAAATGATGATGAGGCTGACTCACTCACACGAGCTTAAGCCCTGAATATGAGCGTTGAGAAATCTGCGTAAATTTTGCGCACACCTCCATAAATTACAACAAACAGGCGAAGAACAAGAAAAAAAATTGGAATAATATATATGTTGAAAATGCTCTAGTTGAGAGCGTAATGTACTTGCCTGATACTCTGCAATCCGCGTTTGCTTATAATGATTTAGTTTAAAATTATGGATGGAATTTTTCAATTTTATTTATTATGTAAACTTGAAGAATGGGCAAGATTAGCTGGTTAATGCGAATAAAGATTATTAGAAGCCATCGTGCATTATACCAAAGACAATGTAAATAATTTTTTTGTGTTTGATTATGCTCTTTTTATAATGTGGTTTTTTTTCACAACAGGGTATACAAATGCCAGAGCAGCTGCATAAAAAAGGGAGAAAAAATATATTATGAAATTGTCTGAGCGTTACCGATTCTCCAAGGAGGCCAGGCGAGCGCATTTTTTTAATGGCTAATTAAATTGGCAAGCGAAAAGCGCAAAACGTGCGATGCGAGCTTAAAGTTGAAATCTCCAATTGAAAAAGTTGCGATGGCCAACCAAATTGGAAATTCAATTGGAAAACAACTGCGAATTAAAACACAACAAAACACAAACGCAGAAGCACATAGATACAAATACGAACACACACACACATAGATACGAACACATGCAACACAAACGAACACTTGCCGCACAAACATTTGCGCGCGTTGACTGTGGTCAGAAATTCAAAGTACAACATCTACTTATAGAGATGAGAGTCTAAGCGATTATTTAAAAAATAATGTTAATAACAATATTTGTATTTTTCTATATTATATATTAACTTTACATATTCAACCCTTATTGTCGGCATAAAAAATTATAATAGTTTTTTTTTATGTGCACGAAAGCACTTCTTTTAAGTTTATGTAAATACATTTAAAATAATATTCTTTTTATTTAAAATATCAACATATAATGTATATGATAAATTAAAGTTAATAAATACATTTTTACTCCCAAGAGATTTAAGCATACTATGTTTATTGGCTGATAAACACATCACAAATAAATTTTTATATATACATTTTACCATTTTCAATTTATTGCATATATGCATATTAAATTATGTATATATAAACTTTAGCATATTGCTTATATATGCATATATATTTAAAAACTGTACAGATTTATTTTGTTATATTAAACAGTTAACCGAACAACTGTAAAAAATAACAAATAACAAATCTTCAAAGTTTCTGACTAAAAACTCATAAGACCGACATATAAAAAATAAATATATTTGTTTTGTTTATATAATGGTCTCATCATTTTATACTAGCTACGTATTTCGTATTCAAGCCAATCTCATCTCTAGATAAAAATGCATTTGTAGAAGCTCAAGAAAATTACGTCAGTGGCTGGGCACAAACACACACACACACTCACACATACACACATACAGACACACACATACATAAACAGGTCCTTCTAGATAAGTGACTGCTTGGGTGCTTAAGAGATAGACCAACACATGCCTGGCTGGGCAAACAGTTCGTGTGGTTGTGCGTGTGTGCCAAATATGGCAAAGCGGCACAAGCAACAGCAACACATACAAAGTTGGCAGTGTTGCCATAGTAAGCACCAATCACCCGCCCCCGCCCCGCGTTAAGCCCCTTTTTGCTGCTCACCAATGACGCAGACGATTGAATCTGTTCCCAAAACCGTTCAAAAAGAGTTGGGACGTTGCGAGGCGCTCTGCGAAACAGCGAATTGGGTCAAATGCCGCATTTTTGGCCTGCAGCTGCGACGCTGACAGCGCTGCCTCTAACGGTTAATGTTATTGCGCCTTGCCATTTATCGCCGGCCATTGTTCTTGCCGTCGCCGCTGCCGCTGCTCAGATTTGTTGCCAGCCGAGACGAGGCAAGTAGCAAACGTGCTGGCTGCCTCAGAGGCAAAGTCAAATAGGCGCACACACAAAAGTCAAACGGCAGCCGCTTAAATTTACTTTACGACTCATTGTAAACGGCATAATGATGGAGTCGAATGATGAAGATGGTAGAAACAGCCAAGGAGAGGGTAAAGCCAGAGGAAGCAGGCAAGTGTGTGTATGAGTGTGTGTGTATATATGCTGTGTGTGTATTTTGCTGCTCAAATTGTGTTAGCAAATTGTGTGCATTATGATTAGGTATTTTGGGGAAATTGTTTACAAATTTATATTACATGTTTATTGTTTATTTTTTGATTGTTTAATGTTTTATGCTAATACAAAAATTGTTTACTTACTTTCTACTGATTATACTCATTTTATTATATAAAAGATATATTATGTAAAAAAATACAAAATAAATCTGATATTGACAGATTTGTAATTGAATTAAATTGTAAAATATTTGCATTTGTAAGCTTATTTTGAGAACATGCAAAAAGCAGCCTCCGAAGTTTCTATAAACAACTAAAGAATTTTACTACAGAAATAACAAAAGTTAGCGCTTAAAGTAACTGTCTGAAAATTACAGAAAATTCTCCAATGGAAAATTAAATGCCTCCTTCATAAAAAGGGTTCTTCTTGGCCAAAATTCCCGAAAAGTTCCATAAAAGTTGAGTGAGAATGTTTCGTTTCTGCCAGCTTGATTAAATTATTTGCCGTTATTTGGGTGTTAAAAAATTGGTAATAAACGAATTTAATGCTTTTATATTTCATTTACAAATATATAAATTTTCACCCTTAGGCTATTAAAGTTTAATTAATTCACAGAACAAATTTTTGGCGGGACAGCGATTTACTGGGCCAGTCTTTAATTATGATTACTTTCGTTTAATAAACGTCATGATTATTAAAATTAATTTTATGGCGCAAAGTTGCTGCCATATCGTGTTGCGGCTGATTGCTGTTGTTGTTGTTTTTGATGTCTTTTTTGTTGCAACATTTTGTGACAGCCATTTGCCAGCGGCGAACCAACGCGCTGGTGTTTCAAACTGATTGGAGCGCAGTTTGTCAGTCGCCTTTTATTTTCCTTTTTGTTTTTTGTGGCTGTTGTGAGCGCTGCTGCAATTAATGATGTTGCAGCTAGCTGTAGCATGCCACACAATGCCGCAGGCAACTGGCCAAGACAATGTCACAGACTCTCGATATTTTAGCGCCGCTTCACATCCTTCGTCTTGTGGCACACACAAATCGAATTGAGGCATTTTGCAAATTTAATGTTTTAATTAGTGTGTGCGCCTAAGCCAAGGGCCCAATCGGGCCAACTTGGGTGGCCATTTGCAAAATGAAGTTGCCAGAGAATTTATGAGACACACACACACATACACACACACAGTCAACATTTAAGCTTAACGGCCGAACTAAGCCCCCGGGCTGCACCAACGAGTGCTATCTACAACTCGTCTACGTGTGCTCAGAAATTTCGTTACCTTGGCTTGGTTACATTACTCCCCGTGGAGCGTGGCTGGCATCTGAACGAGTGTAGAATATGTTGCAGCATGCACACACACACACACACACACACACACACCTGCACACACAGTTCAACAGAATCCCATTTGTCACGCCTGCAACGATTCGGCACTCGACCCGTTCGGTATGTCAGTCTCCATTGACCCGGCAACAAGCCACCTGGGTTTTGTGTGGGTTTTGGGGGTTGGGGCAGCTCAAATTTGGCCTTGTAAAATCTAATATAAATGCAAACGCAAATGTCAAAAATTGTAAAATTAAAAATCACATCTGCCAAGCTGGCCCCAGTACCGCTCGCAACTATTTTTGTGCACACACGTCGCATACGCAACATTTTGCAGTAACTGTCACATTACGTATACGCAATCAGTCGTCGTCGTCTGGATGTGCCACATATTGACGACAGAAATTTACACAGGAATTTACACAGCGATCGCTGCCAAAATTAACTGCATAAACATAAAGTAATAAACACAAGAGATTCCCTGTAATTACCTAGAGTATATTCTATTATTTAACAAACTATGAAATGTAAACATAAAAAAACGATAAAACTAAAACTAATATATTCTTATAAATACATATATTAATAACTTATGAACATATTGCTGCCTCTACCAAATATCCTCTTTAGCAGTTTTTTATAAGAGGTATAAAGTTTAAAGGATTTTTGCACAATAAATGTTGGCAATGTTGATTGAAGAGCTCCCTCGTTTGCATATCGTATCGTATATGTACATAGGTAGATACAAATAACACAAGTTTTTTTAAACGTAGTCAACAATTTTCCAAATTACAAAAACAATTTCATCAATATGAAAAAATGGCACATGAAAGAAAATGTTTGGCTCTTTTTTTTATAAAATATTTTTTGATACATATTTATTTACATGTTGAAGTTGCGACATATATTTTTTTCTATGACAGCTCATGCATGAATTGGCTGTCAGTAAATGATGAACTTGGAATTGGAATCTTCAGATTGGGATTGATGTTCAGATTGGTATTTGGATTGACATGGCAACATTTTCACCCAGAGGTGAGAGATTATCCAGAAAGTTTAATTTGCACGTCGGAAAAATTGCTCAGAATTGTGCATTAAAATTGCATTGCATAAAAGTTTCCATTTATATGTCATGTTGCATTCGGATTTTAATTTACACATACGCACCGCAAACACATGCACGTGTGTGTGTGTGCGTCTGTCTGTCTCTCTTTAGGCGTCTGTTTGCAAAATGAATTTTCATTTTAATTTATGCGCAGACATCAGCAGCCACACGCAGCAAAACTAAGGCACAGGTCGCCGTGAGGGGTTAGGACCCCTACAACATATTCACACACAGACTCATTGACACACACTCACGCACACAGACACTTACACACACACACACTCACACACTCACACACTCACTCGCGCACGCAACTGCTTCAAAACGGAAACGGAAATATGCGCAATTTTTCAACAAGACAATGTCTGACAGTCTGGGAAAGGGGGATAAAAAAGTTTTTAAAATGTACAAAAAAAAAAAAAAAACAAAAAAAAAACATACAAAAAAAAAATGAATAATGATAAACCAAAAAGTTTTGCAGCCATTTTCTCAACTTTCTGCAGTTGCACAAAATTATTTAAGTTTCGGCGATTGTTTGAGTTTTCAGTTTGCTTTGTTTCGAGTGCATTTTCATTTTCTTTTTAAATTTTTAAATATGAATTCTTCTTATCTCTTTACAAAATTTCGATACAATTATACAAGTGCGTGCCAAATCGAAAGATAAAGCGGTTAAGACAAACTTTCCCGGAATTGGGTCAATTAAAAACTTGTCTTGTGGTTATGTTGAATAACCCGTTCCTTTGTAAGCTGCCTGATATATAATTGTTGAACTTATTTTATAATATACTTGAGTTTACATTAAACTTGAGCTTAAAAGAAGTGCAAAGAAAATTACCACTGATCAATGTTGACGTTAAAAACTGATTAAGAAATTATTGGCTGAAACTGATTCAAGCTAAGTACATAAAATTTAATACTTTAAACCGCAAATATACAAAAGTAATGCTCTTTTGATCAAAATAGCATTTTGTTGCACGTATTTGCTGCCAGTTTCAGATTCACGAGCATCTGTTCATATTTCATTTTTATTTCGTTTTTGTGCACTTTTAAAAAGAATTCTACTTTATGGCCAATGTATAAATTTAATCGTCGGGTTATTAAAATGGGTGCAGTCCGAAGAGAGCAATCTATGCGTAGCATTTATTTAAAGCACTTCTGTCATGTGCATTTTCGATTAACAATAAAAAATTGTTTATCACTTCGTGCCACAAGCACGCGGGCAACGCATTTAAATGAGCCGGCAAACAACAAAAACTGCAAATATATGTGGATTTTTATTAATATTTATTTATTTACTATGAATAAACTGGGCGCATATTGCCAAATGACGGAAAAGTCAGCGGGACTTTGCAGAGCTATAAATATTTAACAATATGTGCTCCATATTTAAATATTGATGTCTGAGCTGTCATTTAAAATGTGCTTTAAATATTTAATTCAGCTAAGATTTATTTTAACAGCAGCTTTTCAAACTTCCATTTTTCTTATTTTTTCTTATTGGAAAGAGGTGTTTTAATCAACTCATTAAGCAAAATAAAGATACATTATGACAATTAATTGTATGTTATGTTAAGCTTTCTAATGAAGTAATCAAAAATGGTTTGTTATGCAAACAATTGAAAAAATCATTAAATCAGTGCATGCAAGTGACACAACAGTTGCAAAAATCAACTATAAAATTAATTAAAGGTAACAATCAGCGCTAAGCTGGGGAGGGGAGATGTATGGAAACAGGTCAGTGCATAAATTGCAAGAAAATGGCAAAGCCGGAAGACAAACGACAAAAAGAGTGGAAAACGAAATGTAGAGAGAGATAAAGACAGCGGCGACAACTTCATGAATTGTGCAACGAGCACACAAAAGCGCCAAATAGAGTATTTAGCAAGAAGGCAAAAAAATTATGCATGAAAAGCCGCAGTCTAAATACCCTTGCAAAATATATGAATTTATAGGCTAAAGTGAAATTTTATTCCATTATGTAGTTTAATCGAATGTGATCATATACCAAATATTGATCTGTTCTAGCTCAGCATATAATATTTTCAAATTTCTTTATATATTCACATTTTTGTGATTGAGAATATATTTTAGTTATACTCATGATCACCGATATGATCTTTTTTAATTTCAGCACACAAAACTTTATCAAAACAAAATACTTCCAAATAGAGGAAATAAAACAACATAAATTAAAATGCAAATTTAAACTTAAATGAGTGTAAACAGTAAACTCTGGCGACGCAGTGCTAGATGCAATCAAGTTGGTATAAGATATGTCTGTGGAACTGCTAACTGGCAACTCAAGGCTGCGCTGCAGCAGCAGCGGCGACAATGAGACTACGCTATGCTAACTGCAAAGACCAGGGACGGACTGATCCACTGAATGCAAGGGCCCAAGGCCTTGACAGTCGCTGGAGGAAGCACAAAAATTCAAGAGGTAAAAAAATTAAAAATAATTAATTATGAAATATTTAAATAAAAAATATTATTTAAAAATCTTTTTGCGTATAAAAGAAATAAAATAACAATTTTTATATTTTTTGCAAAATTGGGCCCCATTTGTTGCAAATCCGCACCCGTTTGAGAGTCTGCAGACTGATGAGGCGGAAGTGCCATGGAAAGCGAAAAAAAATAAAGCTGTAGCCACGGCAATAGAGACTAGCGACTCGGCGACGACCAACTGACCCAAAAAAATACTCAAGAATTTGATACGAATCTGTAGGTAGATTGCCAGGCGATACTTCTAAAGTGCCCCATTGTTCCGTTTGCTCTGAAGGTCAGGTATTGTGTGTGTGTGTGGGAGTGAGTGTGTGTGTGGCAAAAGTTGAGCCCGTGCCAAAATAAAGTTGCTCCAGTTACCACGTTTCACTTACCCATTAGCCGTGGCTCAATGGGCCCAATTGATGTGTCCAATCATTTAAGTGCAATGAAGTTGAAAGTTTTGCCTTACCTGAAAAGATAAAAACAATAAATAGAAGCAAAGTCAAATATTAAATATTTTTATTTATTTGCTAAAAACTTTTTGTGCAAAATTCATATTTATTGCTCATGTGTGGGTGTGCATTTGTGTTTTTGAGTAGGTGTGTGTGTGTGTGTGTGTGTGTGTGTGTGTCTGCTACCACATTTGGTTGCAGTTGCAGCTCTGTTTTGTGGCTCTGGCTCTGCTGCTGGCGGCTCTGGTTATCCAACCAGGGAACACCCGCAGAACGATAAAAAAGTTTTGTTTTTTTTCTTCTTTTTTTTTTGACAGTTTTGTGTTGTTGTTGCAGCGTAAAATAATAATAGTAAAAGAAGCAAATTGCAAATGTCTGTGACCGCCAAACCGAGCACAGAGAATACAATAAATGCAACTGTGTTAGTTCGAGTGCAAATGAAAAAATTCATGTAAATGGAATGGAAACAAAAAGAACAGTCACCAAAAAAACAAAAATTTAGAAAAAAAAAAAAAATGAATGAGAATGAATACACTTTGCCAGTGGCAATGGTCGAAGCGACCCTCAAATGGCTTTTGTTGTGTTTAATGAGTATTTGCATACTGCAGACAAAGAGCTGATAAAAGTCAAACCGGAGCAATTGAGAATTGAAATTGGATCGAATATAAACGATTTATTCGTATTTGCCTGAGGTGGATGATATGAGAATTCATTAAAAGTCAGAGAATAAATTGAGATAAATATGAAAGTATACTTAATAATATTTAACACGCAAGAATCAATACATTTTCTTCTAAATTTTAATTCAATTTGCCTCATTTTAGAAGCCGATTTGGTAAATTAGTTTTAAATCTATTTTTAAGATATTTTTAGACAAGTATCTTTTAGATTTGAATATGCGAAATATATATATAACGAAAAGCAATTTTTACGACATTTTAATAGGTTCTTTAAATACAAAAAGAGTTTTTTTTAAAGTCAATATGATTTTATGTAGTTCGCATATTTCCCTCTCACTTCACATAACAAATATTTGCAGCATCGTTTAAATAAACAAAATATTTTGAAAGGTTCGTCGTGCGATTTGTAGATTGAAGTGCCAAAAACAAGCTCCAACCTCACCAATTCAATGAACTAATGAATAAAAATTCAAATATTTGGCATAAAAAATAGAATGCAATCAATACAGCGTCCCAGAGTGGGTAGCTAACAGAAGCTTAAATAAACAAACACACGTATACACACACACACATACACCCACATACATACACATAAACACACACAGCCAACGCTCAGTTGGGGCAAAAATATTTCCGTTTGAAATGTTAACCAAATGTTGTACGAGGCGATGAATTCAATTTAAAAGATTTCTCATCAAATTCAAACACGTCGACGCAGGACATGCAAAATGAATTATTGCTCTTGGGCGTTACTTTGGACCCAAATGTGCCAAAAAACCACACAAACATGAGCTGCAATCCGAAATGAAAATGAAAATTAATCATATCAAATGTGCTTTTGGAAACTGCGCCAAACTGCTTGGCTGCTCTTAAATAAATACCAAAATAAAGCAGTCAAAAGGCACCAGCAACAATAAAAACAACAACAATGGCAACTACAACCACATTGTTTGGCATTATCTTGATGGCATTTGCCACCCGCACTTTTTGGCCAAAAAGGAGACCCTCAACAAAATATACGCAACTTGAAGCCAATCCCCAATTCCCGCCAGGCAGTCGGCCAGGCCAACGCCAATCAGCCTTGAACTGCACAGTTTGACAGCTGAGCAACAAATATATGTACATACAGATATATATATTTACGTACATTTCAATGCAGGTTGAATATATTATAACAAAGAAATTTTATTATTTTTTTTTAATTTTACCCGTAGCAGAATCGGGTATATTAAGAGAGCGTTTTGGCTGAGAAAAAGGGTAAATTAAATTAATGTAACATACTGTTTTCCAGTAAAAAAAAACAAGTTTGTGAAATTCGGCTGATCGATGTGAACTAAGTATTAAATAACAGAAACAAATTTACAGCATATGTTAAAGTCGAATAACATTGGATGCTGCATTTCTGACTTAACTGTTTTTTGTGCATTTTTTTGCCTATGCTAACGAGGTAACATTAAATCTGTATTTATTTTTATACTGAACAACACTATTCACACAGAAATATATAAACACAAATATTTTCGTATGTTTGTATATATATACATATATATTTATATGTATATAAAAAATAACAAAAAAATAAACTGTTGTTATTTTTGTGTGGTGATTTTTGAACAACAATTTGCATAAACCGCAAAATCCGCTTGTTTGTATTAGCATTCGTTTGGTTTGGTCGTCCAATAAATTTTGTAACTCTCCGAAAGTCGTTTAAATTTTAGGAGATGGCAAAAAAAACTTGTATTTTTTATAAGCAACAAAATTTAATACTACACACACATAGATATTGAAATTGTTGTTTGTTGTTGCTGTAAGATCAGCTGTTGGGGAGAAGCGATATCTTTTGGCTGTATTCATCTTTATTAGGCATTCATTCATGCGTTTAGCTCAAGTCGATAAACGGTCCGAGCGAAGAGACAAAAGTTTTGCAAAGCCATGCAAAATGATGAAACAGGACAGCCGCAAGGACTCACCCACCTTCGTCCTCAGGGATTAGTTTCAGCTCGAGACATGAAAGCAACCCAACTAATAAGTTATCAATCAAATATTTTGGCATATGGTTGGACCTGCATGCAATCAATTTGTGTGATAAAGTCAAACATTGGTCAATGAAGGGGCGGGGCTGGGAGGGGTGCTGAGAAGGTTGCTGTAGTGTGTTCTGTTGCTGTTTAGCATTGTTTGTTTGACAGTTGTAAAGTGATTTGCTACGTGGTTGTTGCTGGAATTATTTTGTTTTTGTCCATATTCCAAATTGTGAAAAATATGATTTGTATGCACATTAGGATATTTCAGTGTCAGTATATGGGAAAGTTAACATCATTTGTATCGATGCTGGGTTGAAAGAAGATTAATTGTTGTACAGATTTGAAAAGGTTGTGCAGTGCATTCAATTTGGGGTAGAGGTTAATGAGATGAATGGAAATGGGAATACATATGAGAGATATTCGATGAGACTTTTTATGTTGATGATGAACTGAAGTTCTAATACATACAAACATGTTCAGTTAATTTGGAATCTTACGTATTATAAATTGCTGTCTAATTTATTTTGTTATTTTTATTCAATTTGGCACATTATTAGAAACCAGTTTATTGCCAGATTATACAAAAAGTTCATAGCTCATGATTATAACTCATAGGCAACTTGCTAAACAAACCGGCTGCTCATAATTAAAAACATGAAGAACTCATGAACGCTTCACGAAAAATAGAAACACTATTTGGCCAATGTATTTCTCAAGTCAAGCATCATAAAAATGCTGACAACAACAGCAGCAACGTTTGGTGTTTACCAATATCAAAACGACATTTCGTCTGCGATTTCCTGTTTATTGAACAACAACTGCACAAAAAGTTTTCTTTGGCAGAAACGAAAGGAAGCTGAAAAAAAACTGAAACGGAACTTATAGAACTCGAATGAAAGAAGCAGATAAAACTGACAAAGTTTCTGCTAATGGCTTATAGAGTATTGTGGGCTCAGTAAATTTCTGAAATATGCTAATTTCAAATCCATAAAAAGCAACAACGTCTACAGCTAAGAAATCAACATGCACAATGAAGCGTAAAATGTATAAAAAATGTTAAAAGATTAAAAATAAAAAAAATACAAAAAATGTTGACCAAAATGTCAGATGGCCAAAATACCAAAACACAAAAATAAAAAACACTCATGATAATGATGATGATGATGATGAGATGGCTGATGAGCTTATTCAAGCTGGCTACCCCAGATGAATTCCGATGATGTGGGCAGTTAAATATTTCGCATCAAGGAAGTGTAATTTAAAATTCTATTTGAATAGATGAAAATGAAACACTTGCCAAGGTCAAGCAAGTCGCATCAATACCAACTAATCAATAATAGAGTAAAAAACAAGCCAACAACAACAACAAATGTATTTTTACCCACAATTTTTACGGCTGCGGAGTTTTTTTTTTGAGGTATTTTTTTTAAATTTTGAAGTGACTCTCGTTGAAGTGCGGCTTGTGGCACAAAAGTGGCAGCTGATCGAGTTGCGTAACGAGAAGTCGTTGTTGGTTGTTGGCTTGCTGGTTAGCTGGGTCAAGTGTGACCAAGTGAGTTGTAAATACGAGTGCATGGAATATGGAGCTTATGATAGATAGATTGACGTAGTTTGCTTTCGACTCGAGACTCCCCAAGCAAATAAAGTTAAGTGAATTGCCTCGTCCTCAAGTGTTGGTTAATGTAAAATGTGTGTTCGTTGGTGGCTTTTTAAGTAGGGGCGGCTTGCGGGCTGGCTAAGAACTTGTTTAGCTCGATTTAAAGATTGATTGCAGCTAAGGGGATGACAAATTACAGCTAAACTTTCAAGTAGTCGTATTTTAGTTAAGGATTATGGTGTGCCTCCGCTTCGCTATGCCAAAGAGAGTTGGCTTTAGTTTTTAGTAGAAGGTAACTTTCTTAAAATTCATTTTGAACATCTTTTCTAAATGTACGAAAATAGTCGATTAGTATGTGTGTAGCTCCTAAATAAACTTTCGATTTCAAGTTCTTATAAACTGACAGCTTGAATAACGACAGTTTGGGATGCAAATTTTGATCTATTATAAAAGAATTATACGTTCGGAAAACAAATGATCCATTTTATACAAAAGTAAAATTCGAAATAAATTCAAATAAAATTCAAAGGTGCAAGCTTTCAGTTTCTGTATAAAATTAAAGCTGATTGAATTATATTAAACCTCTCTAGTTAGACCTGTTTAGCCCCAAAACTTAATATCAGCACTTACACACATAATAAATTAAAATGCCTTGCACAATATGCCAACGCAATATTAATCAACTAATACCACCATCAGTTCGTCCTTCTGCATGTCTCTAACATTGTTTAATGAACACAAGAAATGACTCTTTGTTATTGGGCGTTGGGCTGTGCTTTTGCCTGGCGAAAGAAATTAACTCATTTATGTAGCAGGCGATATAATATAATTTATATGCGTGCACTCGGCACTTGGCATTGACATTGAAAATCGTGCCAGATGTTAATTAAAGTTCATCAAAAATATACCTGAACCTCTGCAAAATAGCTCGGCACTATAATGAAGACATTCAGCGGCAAGCAAAAATGATGTCGGCAACAATAAAAGTGAAGGCATTAAAGCTAGTTGGATGAATTGTTGAATTGTTGGGTTGTTGGATTGCTGTACGGTTGGACAGTCAACACTTTGCTTTGGTTTCGCTACGTGCTGAAGATGAAAGCGATTTTCACTGACTGACAACGAAGCATCCAATAAGAAAACCAAAAACCGAACTCGACTCAACTCAACTCGGCTGAACTCAACTAGTGTGAGCACATTATGAAAAACGCTTTTCATATTTATTGTGGGCTCGTTTATGTTTTACTTTTTACCTTTTTTCTTTTTTTTGAATTTTTACTTTTTGCTTTTGCTACATTTTATTTGTTATGGCCGTAATGAGGGGCAATTTATGTTAATTTTAGGTAAGGTCGACACATAAATCTAAGTTAAGAGTGAAATTTAAAGCCAGTAACTTGCAACAGTTCAAAGAGTCAAGAAGATGGCAATAATGTGATAAGTAAACACCATAAAAGCAAGCAGTTTGGGCATGCTCAACTAGGAAATGCCCTATCAAGACTTTTTAATCTTCAATTCTGAAATTTTATAAGTTTTACAGTTTTGAGCAAAGACATTTATTTTTGCCTGCAAAGTGAAATACTTCAATGCAACCCGTTCTTCACCTCCACTGTATAGGGTATAACATCTACAAATACATGTGTACACACATAAATATGCGAACAATTTATAAACAAATTTCATGTTGTCAATTTATATTGAAACTAATAAATTTGACAGCGCGTAACCAAAAACACCGAAACAGGACAATGCTTCAGTGGGGGGCGTGGCGTTGCCATAAAAAATTGACTTGTCAACTTTGGAGCACAAATTTTTTGTCGTAGTTGTTATTGTCGTAGCTGCTGTTGTTGTTGTTGTTGTTGTTGTTGCTGGTTGAGTTTGTTTGAAACAAGTGAAAGTGTCAACGCCATGAAAAATGATGAATGGCCCACAGAATGTGCCCATCCGACTCGTTGCCAGGCAAAATAAAAAACAAAAATATCTATATACGTATATTGAGACTGGCAGGCTGGTCAATGCGGCGTATGCGTAATTTATGTGCTCTACATGTGGGCCTGTCTGTCGCTCTGTACGAAAGTTTGTAATCAAAGCGGGGCAATCATTAAAAGCTCACAGCACAGAAAACTAAAAGTGTGAAGCCCCCAACAATGGAATGTCAGAAGTTTCATTCGTTGCGTAATGGGACTGTTTAAAAGGTGGATGTAAAATTGTGGAGCACGCTATCAAGCTAATAATAGTTAAATATATAACATAAATATAAACATGACTAAGCTGAAAAAGTTAAACAAATTATAATAAAGATTACAAAAAATGATTAGCTCTTATATATTTATATTTATGGCTTAACTTTTTAGGTAAGAGTATAAACTGTTAAAAAAGTTATATTCTTTCTATTTAGCATTTCAGCGAATTTGTTGCAAATCAGTCCTTAATTCATGTGTTATGTCCTTTATAGAAATCGTTGATTCACTAGATTAAGTTTACCCATCAAGGATGTTGGCAAAAGCTCTCGACTCTCGAATTGTTTAGCTGTAACCAAACAATGCCGGCTATTATGCCAAGCTCAAGTATACCACTTACTCCAAAAACAAGTCTGGCACACACAAAATTCTAAAAAGAGAAATAAATGCAAACAGAGACAGTCCCTGGTAATGGGAGGGCGGGTTGGGGGGATGTGTTTTGCAGGTGTGTGCTAATGTGGCTGCTTATCTGTCGGCAGTCGGCGCGTCTAGGACTTCATAGATAACTGCCAGGACTCGTAGCGAACGCGTGCGCTGCATAATGAAAATGCTGCGGGCGAGTGAAGGGAGTGAAGGAGAAGGAGCGTGAAGCATTTGAATAGCAGCCTCTTCAGTGGCTGCAAACTGTTATGAACGCGTTAAGGCGCATTATTTAGTGCCACAAATAAAGCTGACTAAAGTGAGAGGCAAACTAGCTCGCAATGGGGGGAGCGGGTGTGTGGAGTGTAAAAGCGGCGAGCAGTCTCTTTGGTTTTGTTAGCTGTCTAGTCGCTAATTTCATTGGCCTGTGCCGTCCATGCGTAGTTGCCAGAGTGCTAATTTTGTAGCCAAGTGTGTGAAGGGTTTCAGTTGACTCCAAAAAGCCGAGAAAGTTCAGTTTACCAAACGCAAAGAGAACGGAGCGAATATTTATAGAGAAGGTGCTAAAGCGTGTGCGAGTGTGAGTGTATTGAACCCTAGCATTAATGTTGTTGTGCACACACAACAGGTAAATACAATGAAAACACACTTAACGAAAGTTGAAAAGACCAACTCACGTGGACTTTTCCATATGACAAATGAAAGGAAAAGTACTCAAAAAATATATTTAATTTAGTTGTATTTTTAATAATTATCAAAAAAATCAAAAATATTTTATTTCAATTATTAGAAGCAACTTAAAAGAAGACAAAATACACAAAAAAAAAAACAATATACAAAATAGCAATAATATGTTTTTAATGGATTGCACTTGAGTTTGCTGTAGATTAGCTTCAGGCCAAGCGTTTTGCAATTTGCCTATTTCTTGTTCAAATCCTTCTTGAGCCTTAACCGAAAATAAAACGATATTTCAGCTACAGTTGTCTGGGCAGGATAGTCAATAGAAGTCACTGAGGTAACCCATTCAAAATCCATTCAACTGAAGGGGAACAACCAACAGTAACAGTAAATCTCCAACACACACCCAAAAAAACAATAGCAGAAAAAAATAAAATAAAACAAAAAAACGCACACACGCTACAACAATAAAAGTTTCTCATGAGTTCACAGAAAAACTGAGAAAAATAAAACAAAACAAATATGAGAAAAATGCTGTGCGTGTGTCGGGCCTAACCAGGCCTAAGTAACAAGCCCAGTGCGCTGAAGTCTATGACCCGGCTACCTATAGCACTATATAGCAGCACACCCGCTAACAACAAACCCACCACCCCTGCTGCCCGCCCTTAGTTCAGTCAGCCCGTTGGCAATCAAAAGCGGCGGCGTTTTTCTTTTGGGCCTGCGACTGCTGCTGCGGCTCTTAGCCTAAGCGCGGTACAATGAACTTTGTACAGCATTGGGGGCATTTTATGCTATACTAAAGGGACTATGGGTGGGGAGGGGGAGGGGTGGGGCTCACTAGTTGGAGGTCGGCTTGTGTAATGCAACGCAAGCAGAAAGCATCAACATCAGCATCAGAGAGCAGGTTGCATGCTGCGTCGACTGCGGCTGTTTGCATTTAAATTTTTCACATACAATTCATTTGAGGCCTGCCAACAAAAAATGCAAACAAAGTTACAAAGACGAAGCAGCTGAAGTAGCGGCGAAGAGAGAGAGAGGGAGAGAGAGAGAAGCGTTTAAAGCGGGTAAGGTTGTTTGGTTGCAGCGGTGCCCCTTTGGGTCGGCTCTTAGCCTGCCTAAACGCTGCTCAAAATGAAGCTAATACTTATGTTGCAACTAGGGCTGTGCCACGCCTCCAGCAAACAGACGTTTCAACTGCAAATGACTGGCGGGCTTTATTCTGTGCAGAAGCAAAAGTTGCTGTTGCTTATTTTTTATTCTTCATCCTCTGGCCGCCTACTTTTTCCATTGTGTGGGCGTGGCAAGCACCTGTATTATGCATGTTGTTGTGCTTATTTCACTTGCTCTTTTTTTTTTTTTTGCCGCGCATAAAGTTTATCATCATCAGCATGTGAGAAATGTTTCATAAAAAATAATTCAACGTGAGCAAAACCAAAAAGTCCAGAATTTTTGCTCCCACAAGTGAAAGCAAGCCAGTAAAAGTTTACGCACCAGAATGTAAAAGTTTAAAATATACATTCTAGCATGTAACTACAGTATAGAAAAAAAAAATCATAACAAAAAGGACGAAGACACCCACAGGATATTTATTTTTACCCACGGTCTAGAGATATACGCAATATTATGCATTTATTTAGAAAAATATATAGAAACATATTTTGGAAATGATTTCAAATATTTTATTTTATTGCCTAACTAAAAAACATTATTTAAAATATTTACCAAGTTTAACAGCTGTTAAACGTAAACAATAAATTCAGAATCCATTTAAGATAAAATTTTTAAATTTAAATTTAAATTTCAGTTACTCAAAACTAAATTCCTTGTGATTCAAAAAAAAGTATTTAAGATTTAAGTGCCAAGATTTTTAAAAACATAAAAGTTTATTTCGATTTGACCTTTTCTTGGGCATCGTAAAAAAAGTAAGCGCAATTTTTACAACTCTAAATTCGAACAATAAAACGAATCAATTTGATTGTGTGAAAAGTGCGTTGGCAACTTGACCAATAGTTTGATTACGCATCAGAATTGAAACATTTCACTTTGATGTTAACATTTTTTTTGTACTTCTATTGCTGCTGCGTGTGACTTTGCGAGTGTTTGAGTGCGTGTGTGTGTGCAGGCAAAAGTACCGTACATTTGGCCAACAAGCCAACTACGTGTAGCTGACGTTCAAATGGGCACAACAGCAACCACAGGCGCAACAGCAACAGCAACAGCAACAGCAACAGCAACAGCAACAACAACAGCAACAACAACAACCACAACAACAGCAACAGCCACGAGAGCAACAAGAACCCGCTCGGCAACCGCAACTCGACTGTTGCTCTTGACGAGGATACGAACGAACCGGCGACCAGGTCCCAACACCAGTGTATCAGGCATTGGACTCAGCTTGTCGGGGCTTCTGTGGTTATGAGGCCACAACGGTAAATCATCAGATACAGGCACACACACATACAGAGCATACACACACCTGCATTCGGTACTTTGATGACGACAAAAGTCGCCCGCCAACTGTGCAGCCAACCTCCCTCAGCACCCTCGCCCACGACTGACCCTGCACCTGTCCCGCTCTGAAACATTTCGGTCTCGTTTTGCCAACACCATTCAATTTTTATTTATTGAGCTCTACGGTTTTTTTTTAACGAAGCACATATGCTCTGTAAATGTTTCTTTTTATTTATTTTATTTTATTTATATTTTTTATTTTATGTTTAAATTTATTTTTTTAAATTTTTAAATATTTTAAATGTTAAAATTTTTTTTACTATTCGAAGGAAGACAGAAAACCGATATGGCTGAACATTTGCAATATATAAAAAAAATTTTTTTTTTCATATAGGCAAATTTTTTTTTATAATTCACGATATAAAACGATTAAAAAAGTTTGAATTCAATATATAAAAGAACATAATAATATTTGTTCAATGTAAGCTTGGAAAATTTAAAAACCACATTCCAAATACATCTGATAAAATTTTGGGTACTGCAATGCGATAACATTTTATTTTTTGCTGAAGGTATAAGTACATTGAACAGAACTAAAATGATCATTCCCTTAAATTTATGTAGTCTCAACTTTATAGATCTTAAGTTGCGGCATTTTATCGCTTCTCAGCTGTAAAAATGAACGTTACGCTTTTATAAGCTGTTTTTCTTTTTTCAAGACTTTCAAACTTCATGACCACAACAAAATACCTCGTCCACATCTCTCTCTCTCTCCCTCTCTTTCTCTCTCTATATCTCTCTGCTGCTGCAAGGCCATAAAAAGGAGAAACAGAAACATATAAGATACAAAATACAGTTCATGTCGATTGAATCTCTTTTGTATTTGGGTCAGCAATGCTGTCGCGCCTGTCCACTCGCCTGTTTGTCTGCTTGATGTTCGTCGCTGGATGCTGCCCCAATCCCGATCCCGATCCCGGTTCCACAACCAGTTGCAACAGCATTAGCAGCTACAGTGTATGTGGGCCACATTGGTAGCTGGGAGGCTGTCTGTAGCCTGGCTAAAGGGGAAACTTGTTTTTAATCGTTGTCAATGGCCAAAACGTTAAGTGTCCCGTTCGTTGTCGCTGTTGTGGCCGCTGCACTTTGCCAAACACGCGACGCAACTTCAAGGAAGGGGGCAACTATTTGCGGGCCAATTTGCTGCATTTGAAACTTGTGAGTGTGTGTGTGGTTGCATTCCAAACAGGTTGCACTGTTAGTTGCACTGATTTAGTTGCCGCTGATTGTTGTAAATCAGCCAAGGCTACCCTTCTCGCCTCCCCTCCCTCCCGATCTAGTCACCTTTCTTGGGGCGAACTGGTGCACATTTCACAAATAAATTATTGGCAAGTGGGACACAGTTATATAGTTAGTCACATATGAAACGATATTGTGCCATTTAGCTTGATATCAATATTTACGCACACACACACACACACACATTATATATGTATATGTGTGTGTATTTCCAAATGATTGCCTACAATTTGGTCGTGCGCAACGATTTGAATTTTTCTTTCTCTTCGTATATTTTCCTCTTCTTTTTTTTGGTATTTAATACGCATGACTTCAACTTGGCTCTGCTGTTTATTTATGTTGTAACTGTTTTCTGACTCGTCGACATATTCATAGACCCGTTTTTGTTTTTTTTTTTTTTTTTTTGGTGCGGTTGTTTTCCCAACGAGTTAGCAAGAGATTTGCGTGGGGATCAGACTATGTAATTCATATGAGCAACACAGAACAACGAGACGAAGAAGAAGAAGCACGAGTTGTCATCAGAATGTCGAGTTAATGCGGTTTATTGCAGTCTTTATTTGTCTGCGCGTGGGATGTACTTAGCATGCTCAATAGAACGTGTAAACAAACTCATTGAGAGCCCGAATAAGAGTAAAGAAATAACTAAACTTTTGTTAAAGAATTAGATATATGAATATATTTTAAATGTGTCGACAGTTTTGTCTTTATAACTGGATTCAAGTTGTTGTAAAAGAAACAATTGATGGAAATAATGCGAAAGATTGATATGATCAAGAGGATATTATATTTATTGCCAAAAAATGTCTTAGCTTAAAATTCTCAAAAAGAAGAAAAAAATATTTTTTTGTACTCTTTAATATATTTGTATTTGAATATGATGTTATATATCCCTCAATTTTTTCAAACACAATTTTTAGAGAAAATAAATGTACACATTATTATCATAATTAAAATAATTTAACTAACATTTACAATCTCCTCAGCTTGGCAACTCAATTCAAAATTGAACCGCTTCTCATAAATATTTTCGGTCATTATCTCGATTCGAACATACTATCGGAGAGCAACAATCTGAACGGCATAAAAAAACTATGTGCGTAACTGTGCTGGACAGTGTATTTGGAGATTGGTATTTCTTGTGCAGCTGTACAACTCAATTGGAAATTGGAAGCCGGCTCGAAAAACGACTTCAAATGACCAGATAAACATTGGCAATTGACTGCATTGGCCAATGGAGCAAATGGAATGAGCTGAGCGAGAGCCGATTCAGTTACCACATCAGCATAATCATCATCATTAGCGTTAACATGATTATGAAGAAGACCGCATAGTGTCAGTCAAAAACGAAACAACAACAAAAACGAGTCAATCGAGTTGAGTCGCATACCAAACAGCCCAAAAGAAAAGCGAGGAAAAATGCGTAACAGCAGCAACAAACAACAACAACAGAAAAAGCAGAGCCATTAAAACGAAATGCCCGAAAATCAAAAAGCGTGGCAACAATTTGAAGCTATTAACGGTTAATCTCGGCCCAAAGACCCCAGCGTCCAAACTCCAACATTTTGTCCCAATCCCGAACACAGTTTATGAGCGCTCCTCATGCGTGTGTCAACTAAGTATTAGTTATGCGTTTTGTATCTGTATCTGTATTTATATATATCGCTGTTAATGTATCTGTATCTGTGTCTGTGTCTGTGTATTTGTAGTGGTTTTCATGACACGCTGTAAGCTGACCTTCAGGCATCCATTTGGCTGGCAATTAGCCGCATTTATGTGCGTTTCATGTTGTGCCCTGTTCTTATATTTTGCAGTTAAATGTTGCATGCGACATTTGCCACACATGACACGCGCCACATGTGGCTTTCATTTGCCAATCGGACTAATCGGCCTCCCAACTGAATGCCATTGGCTCTGCTCATTATGGCTAATTAATGGAATTCGCACTACATTTCTCACAAATTTATGGCGCCCTGCCACGCCCAGTGTCAGCCCCCCCCCCCCCCCCCCCCCCCCCCCCCCCCCGGCCCCCTGCGCGCCTCTGGTTTGTTTGTTTTTTTGGGCAAATATTTATTTTATTTTTCGGTTCTGCCATTTTAATTTGGACTTTTGGTTTTTACGTTTCGAAACTTTTCTCTTGGTCTTAGCTGGCTGTTAAGAGGGTCATTGGCCAAAAATTAATGGCTCATTTTAATGGGTCATTCGAGAGCACTTTGTAAAAAGTGATCAACACAGACACAGATAGCCTGAAATGGAATTAGCTGAGCTTTACGACAATTGGGCGAGTGGGTCAAAGAGCATGAGAAATCTTGTTGTTTACCTTGACGACCATTCAAAATGCTTGCAGAAGTAGTTGACATACCTGAAAATATAGAAAAACAAGAAACATAAGTTATTACATTATTTCTACTTTTTATGAGCTTAATTAATTTTTGAAAATTCTTAAGTTTCATGTTTTATAATAATTTTCAATCAGGCTAAGAAATATAAATATTTTGTTAAAAATATTATAAAGCGATGTGGATCATGTAATATTAATATTTATCTGTATTTTATGCTTAAAGCTTCGAAAGCACATAAAACCCACTGAGAGCTAAACTATTGAGAATATCCTTAAAAAGGTTACGTAGCTTTGACGTCCCTTAAAAGTGAAGCATAAAGCGTGCAATGAAAACTTTAAAATGTTGTTAAAATGCAATAAAGGCGACGTAAAGCTCATCAGCATTTAGGCCATGAGGTTCATCTTTCACTAGCTGATTATTATTACAGATTACAAAAATTCATAAGCATAAATTTCAGCTAGTTTAGTTGGCATTTAAAGTTAGTTGTTTGCATGTTTGTGCTCGCTAATATATCATAAATTTCAAAATCCAATAGAATCTGCAGATAAAATATGAATTTTTTGAAACATTTTTATGAAAATATTTTACTGAGCTGCTGGCACCTATCAAATCTCTAGGCAAAAGACCAATATCAAACTGAAAATTTAGTGCACTTTGCAGCAGCAGCAACAGCAGGAGCAACAGCTACAAAAACAACAAATTCACGCCTCGACGCTGCAAATGAAATGACGAAAAACGAACAACAAAATGGGAGACAGAAAAATGCATAAATTTTATTGCAATATGCATATTAAATTCAATAAATTTTGCACAACGAGAAACAGTAAGCGGAGATAGATAGATAGTCAGACGGACCAGCTATAATATATATATATATATATATATTTATTGAGGAGTATATTTGTATAGCTCAAAGATGGAAGCGTGGTGGCTGCCAGTCTACGGGTCGAATTGATAGACACATAAAATATTTTCGTTGCGAGAGCGAAATGGATGACGACAAGTATGACAACAGTGCACGACTTGAAGTTACCCTGAGCTTGGAACAAAAGATCGTATTGGTTATATTTTTATATTATTATTTTAAATTAAATAAAAATAAATAACATAATATTTAATTCAATTTTAATATAATTTTTTTTTATTATACTCTCGTAATCCGTCCGATAATTACAGCGTATAAGGATAGGGAATTGAACCTACTGCTGACAAAAATTGTGAAAAGCTTCTTATGCTTTTTTTCTCGTCAGGCGCCACGCGACAAAGTTTATTTAGCCCTTGACTTGGAATTTGAATTCGAATTTGTCGTTGCTAAAGTGCAGGAGTAAAAGCAGCCAGTGGTGGTGAGTGGAGAAAGAAAGAAAAGCTGCATAAATCGAATCAGCTGACAAGCAATGGGATTTAAGCATCCTTTTTCGCCCTGCTCCTTGCTGAACAACCTAAGAAGCCCAATATCGTGTGAGGTGCTTGAAAATGGCAACGTGATAAGTATACGAAATGGCCCACAACAGAAATAGCACAAGAATTTATATTTAGCTTCGCAGAAGGCATCATTTTATTGACTGCTAACCAATGATTATCAATGCCACGAAAAAGGAAAAAAAAAAAGAAAATGAAATGAAAGCAAATAAACCGAACCCCCGTGGAGCTGTATCTATAAGTCTCTGTCCAACTCGTGGCCTGTAGTCAAAGCAACATTTAATTAAATATTTGTTGCAGATGGTTCAAAGAAGCTCTGCGAGTGTGTTGGGGTGGAGTAGACAGCCACGTCCTCATATCCTTTAACCAAGTTGGCAGCAAAGGCCTCTCGTGTGTTCGCGTTCTGTGATTGCTTTTTGCTCGTGCACGAAAATAGTTTGAACTCGAAAATTGCGAAAATTCAAAATAACAAATTGCATCGATGTTTGCTGCTGTTGTGTGTATTGTTGCTGTCGCTTGCGTTGTTGCAGCTATTGTTGTTGCATTTGCTTTTTAGCCACTGCGGTCGTCAACTTTGCCGCTTGCAACTTTGCCGATTGGCAGGCGGCAACCGCGATTGCAGCTACAATTGTTGTTCTTATTGCTGTTGTTGTTGCTGCTGCTGTGTATTGCTGTCTATAAAACTGTGACTGGTGCTGCCCTCTAAAAAAGCCAACCCATTGCGCCAGGGGCGTCGTTAGCGCAAATTGGTAACGGGGCGTTGGCAGCACGAGATACAAAACAAGTGACTTGCACTTTGAAAATATATACTTTAAGCGTGACAATGGCAAAAAGTTGCTGACCGGGCTTGAAAGGGAGTTGAACATAGGCTATCCTTGGCTATAATCATAATTATGTTTTCGAAATGAACATTAAGAGACTGAGCTTAAAATATTTAATCACTGAGTTCCTATAATTTAGATTTTTTGATAATATTTTTTGATTGATAAACAAAACATTTATTAAAGGTGTATCTTACCTAAGATTTCAAACTCAAAGTGAAGAAAATGTTGTTTTTTTATATATATTAAAAATATTTTTACTATTGAATTAATCGTTAAGTTTGTACCAAAGGGAAATTATTTTCCATTTTCAATACTTTTTGTCTAAATAACCAAAATTAATTGAAATTTATTTCTAATATAATATATACAATATAATATTTAATAAAAAAAGGCAAAGGAAATTTAAAAATATGTAATAGTGTCAGGGACTAAATTTCATACGAGCATTAAATTTGTCGATAACTCTTTGTGCCGCATTCATAAACTTTGCTGGTTATATTTTATATTTATTTATTTAAAGATTTATTTATTTAAAATTGTCAATATTCTATAAAGATTTTTCTGAGTTCCCGGTCTTTAAATAATTATACTCAACGCATTGCAGCACTCAATGTGCATTTTTTAATTAAATTCGCATAACAAACGCTCCAACATTTGCTGCAAGAATTTTTTCTTTTTTTTTTTTGCAGCTGCAGAAAGATCATAAATCAACGTATTACGTACATTTGATGTCATTACACATTTTACTTCTTTCGCTGTCAGCTCGAAGCCAGTGATTAACATTCTACTGACCCCCAGAGAGGGCAGCAGCAGCAGCAGTTGCCACGCCCCTGGTTGTTGCCAGATGGGGAGGTAGTGAAGTGCGGAGTTTAAGGACAGGCTTAGTGTCCTTCTGGCATCAGTGCTGTGCTTTGTGCTGGCATCGACCGCGAATGCAATTAAATAGAATATATCGCCTGGCAGCCCAGACCAGACCAGACCAGAGCAGAGAACAGACTAAAATCTATGGATGAGCCGGTGTATTCAACTTAGTGCGGGCTCTTGGATTATGCTCAGAGTGCAGCAGGCATCAGCCAAAACTCAAAACTTATTCGCATGGCAATAATTCAGCGCTGTTCACTTGCTGCTGCTGGTTGTAGTTTTTGTTGTTTTTCAGTTTTTGTTTTTAGTTGTTGTTTTTAGTTGTTGTTGCTTGTTTTGGGGATTTTTTGACCAAAATGCATTGCATTTGCCGCTGTCCATTGCAGTTGGCCGCTTGTTAAGTAATTTTGTTAATAGGACCCGGCCGCGGCTGGGCTTCAATAAATCTTTGTGGCTGCCACAATTCGTTGCACATTTCATGCTCTCTTTGCTGCCATTGCTGCACAGCCGACAACTATAGGCTATTAAAATGGAAACTAGTTCACGACGCCAGCTCTCAAGAAGCTCAATGAAGTTTTTCGTTTTTCCTTATTTTTATTTCTTACCCCGACTAACAGGCATTTTCCTTTTCTTTTTATCTGTGTTTTTCTCTCTTGTTGCTGCCACCCACCTAAGCAAATTGTTGCACGCACCTGAGAAGCCAACGCCTGCAGCCTACAATGTTTCTTCAAATATCTCTGTGGACTTTCACCAATTTGCGGTCGCTTCAATTGCAATAATAACAATACAAAAAAAAATAATAATAATAATAAAAATAAACATTATTATTGTTATCACAATTATTATTTGTGTTACTTCTCCAACGAATTCTCAATTTCAAAGAGCCAACACATGTTGTATATTATTTTCTTGTCATGAATCTGTCATGTGGTATGCTGTGCTCAATTTTTTACAGTTTTTTAAATACTTTTATTTTCAGTGTAGGCTTTAAAACGATATACGTAGACAATTCAAATTAAAAGTTTAATATAAAACCAATTTTTTTTGGAATTATAATATAGACATTTACAATTATTATAAAGATTGAGGCAAAAAAATTTAGTTAGCAAATTTTTTAAATTGAATTGGAATTTTTATAATTTAAAAATTTTGGGATTATGCACAATTTTTAAGAACATTCTTCATATTATAAAATATTTAATTTAAATGAAAGATTATTTTTAATTCTTTTATGTAAGTTTTTCTTTTTTGAATCTTCTATAAATTTAATTTATTTTTGTATTTGCAATTTAAAGGGCATTTTAACTTCGGTTTCATGCCGCAAAGTGTTAGCCATTCATCTTGCTCAAGATTTTCCCCCATTTTTGAGGCAAACTAATTTTCAGTTGCAAGAGAATTTTGCTCATTGCGTTGATTACAGCGATTATAGCTGCAATGCTTACCCCCTTACCCCTTCCCCTTACACCTTCCCCTGTTTCTCTAAGCACTTTTCGTGCTGTGCTGTAATTTACACCTGTTGCGCTTTTGGCCGATGGCGCAAAGTCAACACATGAAAAATTCACAAAAGTTTACACAAAATTTAGCAACTCCAACAACAACAACGAGAAAAGCAACAACAAGACAGGCAACAAAAACAGCAACACGTGTATGTTTGTAGACATTGTTAAATGGAATTTAATTATAAAATAATTATGCGCTCATTTGTTGCTTTTGTTTTAATTGTTTGCCTCTTGCCTAATTTGCTTCATTAGAAACATTTTTATTTTGTTTTGTTTAAATGCTCGGTATTTGGGTCAGGCACTTTTGTTGCTCGTTGGGGCTTTCTGCAGCCAGTTAAATCCGTCAGTTTGTCAGTTCGTCATGCCATCAATAAGCCACATCAGTCAACCAGTTGCTCCTGCTGCATACCTTTGATACCCTGTATTAGGAAGTCAAGGCGGTTCACTGAATTTATTTAGAGCCATAAATTTATTTTATTCTACAAAATATTTATATACTATAATTGCTAAATAAAGAAAGCATAAAAAAATAAATATATAAATACAACAACCAATTTAAACTGATTGTAGGGTATTTTGTAAAATATTTCCGGGGTAGACAACATATTTTCAACTCATTTAAATTATCTGTTTCATAGTTCGTTCTTGCATATTTTAAAGTACTCGTGTTTTTTTTTTTGGGTTTTAACTTTTCAGTTGGTATTTGTTCTTCATTTAAAATGAAAATTAGAATTTTGTGCCGCAAGGTGAACCAGTGCTGGGAAATAAATTAGAAAACTGGAATTGAAACGGTTAATTGCAAGTATTTTACACAGATTACACATACGCAACGTTGCACAAGTAATATATGTATAATAAATAGCCCGATTAATTCTTATGTATTTATTCGTTTGCCAGCTTTGAATTGAATACGGCATTTAATTGGAAATCGTGATTTTTTTATGTGCTCGATTTGCGGACCTGCATCTGGCAATTGACAATTGGCTTTTGGTATTTGCAGGCGTATGAAATTTGGCTTTAATTGAGGCTTACTGTGTTTGTTGGTAGTAGGGTTTAAGCTGCGTTGGTATTAGGCCAAAGATTTTAGGAATTCAATTCAGTTTGCAAAAACGTTTTTAAGTAATTTTAACTAAACGTTTTTCTTCAACTAAAACGACTTTTTATTTTCTGTTAATTAATCTGATTGTTTCTTTTTTTTTATTTCAACATTAAATTGTGTAAATAGATTAAAATTTTTTGTCATCAAATGTAACTTTACCATCCAGATTTATTTATTAATTGCGAAACCAATGAATTATTTTCACCGACTTTAATTAACTAATTGGCAGTAAAAATAAAATTATTTGCAGTTGGCAGTTGAACTCATGTGTTGCAAGCTAATTGCCGCAGAGAAGCAACAATAATGAATACAAAATGGGAAAAAAAGAGACCAATTCACTGATTGATGTTAATAATCAATGCGCATATATGCGATAGTACATATATCAATATGTGAGCACTGGGCCTGCAGCATAACTCAATTACACGGCCCAAAACAATTGGACCCAAGCAGAACGTGAGGGGCATGCCACAGGAGCTGAGACCAAAGAGCAACAGAGGAGCATTTAGGCAGAGTTTAAGAACGGGTCGACCCAAGACCCGGACGAGCCCTTGGAAATCTAATTCGTGTGATGTAATAAAAGATTCACTGATTCACCAAAACAACTGAAATATTCAGCAGCGGGCAGGACAACCACGTTTTGTGGTGCATCCTTTGGTCCACACACACACACACGCACACAATGAAAATGCGAATGAAATATGAGTTGGCCCCACGGATTGTCAACGAAAAATGTTTTCGCATACGACAAATGAAATTGTGCACAAATGGCAGAAAAACGAAAAGAAAAGAAAATAGAATAAGAATATAATGAATATACATATTATTTCCATAGTAACTAAGCGATATTTAAACAATAAATTGCTCAAATATTAAATCTAATTATTGTCATATATAATTTTTCCAAGAATAATAAATATTTTAAGAACAAATTATTTTTTTTGACTGGCAATAGATCAACAATATATATTTTCTTTAATTATATTTTTTATTAATTTTTTAATAAAGCAGCAAAAAGTATAAGATTTGTTATTATTTTCTTAAAAAATTTTTGTGCGTAGTTTTAATATATTGCCTGTCTGGCTAAAATTGTTTCTTGCCAAAATAGTTTTCTTGCAAATTAATTCTTGTTAAACATAAACATTAAATAGCACAAAAATCAACAACTTTGTATCGATAATTCATTATCGGAATGTTGTTCAGCTTTCAGCAAGCATTGATTAGATTTTAGGCATATTATTTACGAGAAAGCGAGTGAGAGAAAATTCTTCTGCATTTGTAATGTGCCTAATTGAAATTGCAATTAGCCGAAGGCGGCAAATGTTGGTCCCCTTCTCCAATTAACACACACTTTAATTATTAATTGCAGCACTTAATTTATAGGCGCCACACAGAGTGAAAAAGCCAAGCAAGCCCTCCACTCTCTGCCACCACACCCCTCGTTAAGCCCCTCAATATTGTGTGTGAGTGTTGGCATGGAGCAAATTGCAATTTGTTTCAAGTGTCCTGCTGACATTGCCAGGACCAAGTTTCCTTTGGCTTTGTGTCTGTGTGTGTCTCTCTCCGATATTCTCATTCTCTCTTTCAGCAGCTACCTGAAGAAGCGTAAAACTATCTGCTATGATTTTAGTTGGTCCGAAAAAGTTGGTAATTTGTCTTTTGGCTTTCGTTTTGAAAATATGAATTCAATTGAAAACTTTGCCAAATCATTTCATAGCAATTCTTTTGCATTTGTATAATTTATTATTTAATATTGTTTGTGTTGCCGTTTGTTACGTTTTTCCTTTCATTAGAGTTGGCAAGAAAATATAATTAAGTGTATGCAGCAAACATAACGGCAAGAACCGTAGCATTTTCTCCAGTTCAAGTTTTCACTTTAGAATTCATTTCGTTTTATTTATTGGGCTGCCAAGCCGAAACGATGGGCGATTACCAAAGCGAAATGGATTAAAATAATGCAAATGAGCCACAAAATAAACTATGAGCGAAGCGCACAAAACGTTTGTCCGGGAAAAACTGAGACAAACTGTGTGGAAACTGTGCAAGAGGAAAGAAATGCCAACGAGAACAAAAGAATAAAATGTTGCCCCCTTAACAATACCCCGTGTGGCTACAAATGGGTATACTACTTCGTAACAGGCAGAATATTCCTAAAGAATAAACAAACAAGTCCGATCTCAGGAACTATAGAAACTAGAGGTTTGAAATCTTACATGGAGATTAATATTATTTTAATATATTATTTATAAATTAATATTAATAATTAATATAATATATTGAGAGCTGTATGTTTATATGACTAAAATATATTTCACAGGGTATGTTCCACTCGTATACTTTCAATTCGAGCATCCTTAGCTTGTTTTTCCTCCTTATTGCAGCGTTTTAACCGATGATGACCAGCGGACTAGCCAGAAGCTGCAAGCTGTTGATATTGCGCGGATAGGAGGGGGTATTTGTGGAGTGAGTGGGAGGGTGGGTGGAGGGGCATGTAAAACAACCGGGCAATAGCAGCAGCTGTTTGGGGAGCGTGACTTTTGAGTGCTAATGAATTGGCAACAATGAGCTGAGTGACAGCCAGAAAACGAGGTAGAGACAGTGGAAATTTTAATGAGATGAATGTGCTGCAGGGGCTGTAAACTCCGCCGCCCAACACCTCCCCCCGCCCACTATGCATAAATCAGAACACAATCAAGTTGTTGGCAACTTACTTAGCTTCACCTTAGATGAAAGATAAACGAGCAGCTTTTCAGCTTTGCGTTCAACACAGAAAATTGTCTAATATATTTGGGATCTCGCCTTTGCTGGCAACTATAATAAAAATAATAGTAATATATATTAAAAGGAGTAATATATATTTTTGTAACCCCCCAAAAATGCAAACAGTTTCTGCTGGCTTCAAATATGCACACAAATTCCACAGTATGTTGCATGTGACGCGTTCCTGTCGCATTTCCGTTCGTTGGTTATATAAAAAAATATGTCTGTATATACATACATACACACATACATATTTGTGTGTATGTGCAGCAGCAGAACGGAACACGTGCCAACTGTCTAATGCTGGCCATTTCCTGTTGGCCGAAACCCCAGAAACCAAACTCGTAGCGAGTTAACAGAAACAGGCGACATGAAGCATTCTAAAATGCATAAAGGGCACCCAACTTGTGCGTCACCAGCAACAGCAGCAGCAACAATGTGTGGGTAAGAGAAGGAGGGGGGGGGGGGGGGGGCTCTATGCGCATAACTATGGCCTATGCTTGCGGCGTTTTTTCTTGTAAAACGTGCAAAGGAAACGGGGCCACAACAGCACAAAAATATCAACACCAACCACAATTCCACTAGACATGATAATGGATGAACTAAAACATACCCCTTGCATATTAAATTCATATAACTAAAATAATCTAAAGAAAAGAAAGTGCTTTTTAACTAATTTTCAAAAAGAGGAACTGATTTATAAGAATTCTTAAAGGCGGTACCTTAAACACCTCGAAGAAAGTGGCAGGAATTGACGTGAAATTTAACCTGCGGATAAAATTAAAGCCAACAAGATAAAGTATTCAATTTCATAGTTCCAATTGATAAATCTTTATTCAAAAGGTTTTTGCTATTTTCTATTTCGCTGAAGGTTCTATTATCCACTCTCTGGGCATATATATCTTTCAGGCGACATTTTTTTTTGCTGAAATATTACTTACTAGCAGAGTCATATTCTCTTCTTTCTAGATAAGAAACTCTGTTTTTTTTTTATATGTTGCATTCTTTTTGGATATGCCTTTAATACATTTTTCAGATAAATATAAATTTTATTTATATAATGTGCACTTCATTTCATTGAACTTTGCGTGTAATTTTTATACCCTGAACCCATTGAAAATGGGTGAAACAGGGTATTATGGTTTTGTTGAAATGTATGTAACAGGTAGAAGGAGGCATCTCCGACCCCA
>SCDY01000353.1:0-66854 GCA_004143825.1 Drosophila micromelanica
CAAAACTCAACCGATTTCCATGAGGAATGTCTCTTTGTTCATGGTTCGGCGTCTAATTCAATCCTACATTTCAGTTTAAAAATAAAATTTTTGGTCCAAGTTCATGTCAAAATTTTTCATATGTACCCTAGGTTCCCATATAATGATAAGTCCCAACTTTCCACAGTCGTTACTTTGCCAAAAGTCAACCGATTTCCACGAGGAATGTCTCTTTCTTCATGGTTCGGCTTCTAATTCAAGCCTACATTTCAGTTTAAAAATACAATTTTTGGGAGAGGGGGTTGGGGTACGCCATGGCAGCGCCCGCCATTTTGTTTCGCCTGTCACTTTTTATCTGTCATTTAGCAGCAATGCGTCAGTTTGTCAGTTTGTTGTCATTGCCCCTGCTGTTGTTCTGCAGTTGAATTCTTCATGAATATGAATATTTCATTTAATTTAAATGATGCTTAAATGCCATCAAATTTAGCACGAAGCCATCTACAACGCATTCATGCACATAACAATTACAGTTTCCTATTACCCACTATTTATACTTGTTTTGCCCTAATGTTCTCGCCTAATGATTAAAGCGCTGCAATTACTATATTAACTAAAACAGCAATAATTAATAGCCTCGAATCAGTACAAATAACAATTAGTGTTCGCAAAATAGAAACCAGACAAGAAAGATGCAGTCGGGTATACCCGACACAATAATACTCACAGACGAACATAAAAGCTTACACCAGTCAAAATCTAAGTTAATTATTTTCGTTATTTTGAGGCAATATACATTTTTGTAATTCCAAAAAAGGTTTTCAGTTATGTGTTAAATTTGACTCGAAATTTGATGTATTTAACTATATTTAGATATAATTTGTATATAGATCAGATATATCTGAAAAACTTTATTAGTTTTCTTTTACGAGTATATGTATATTCTCTTTAGCTTTAAAAGCGGCGAAATGTTAATACGGAGTGACGGACGGACAGCAAGACCGAATATACTCTTCGTGCACTCTGCGAATAAGTAAAACAAGTCAGAATTAACTTGTCGAACAAGGATGCTCAGCACAAATCCTGTGGCCAGAAATTGCGACACCAAATTCTTAAACAAAATATCAAATTTTAATTTAAAAAAAGCTAAAAAAAGTAAACGAAAAAGAACAAGGGAGAAAGAGAGCAGAGAAGAATTTTAAAATGTGTAAGCCATGCTTTAATTAACGGAAAACCGGACTATGGATCTCCAGTTTCTAATCCACCTAATAAAATAAAATTATTTTACTGTGTTAAAAAAATATCTTCATTTCTGTTTCCAGCATTTCCACACTTTTACATACAGAAATTATTTATAAACAATAATCAATTTCCTTAAAATTAATAAAAAAAAACAATATTAAGTCATAGTAAATTTTTGAAATATTTTTAAGTTTTATTCCGTGAATGCGATCATTTTAGGACCATGCGATAACATATGTAGATATACGAAAATTGAGCAATGCCAACTAACCATATTTATTGCATGCGATAATAAAAATCGCATTTTGGGAAATTTTCTCTCATGCTTGCAGCAGAAAAAAGTCCCAGTCACAGTGCGTGCTTCTCTTGCTTGGGCATGTGAAAAGCAAGCGAAAGCGAGAGAGAGCGACAGATACGCGGGGGGACAGGCAAAAGTGCGACAGAGAGAGAGAGAGAGTGTGTACGATGGGAAATAGAGAAATAGAGAAAGAGCAGCGCTATTAAGTCAAAGGAGGCGTGCGTCCGGGTCTTGCTGCTGTTTATACGCATTTTTTGGCGCCGGTAGAAAGTATGTTATCAAAATTATTTGACAGCACAAAGAGGGATTTGGACTTGGCATTTGAGACTGAACTAAACACAGACACATACACATACACACACACATACACAATCTCGAAAATTAACACTTGTGCTTGTGTGTGTGTGTGTGTGTGCGTGTGTGTGTGTGTGTGCAGATTGCATGGCTAATTGGGCATTAGGCAATTATTAATACATTTCAAAGGAAACGCACAGGACACAAGCCAGCATAGCAAAGATGCCTTTCGGTCTCTCCCTTTCTCTACCCCTCTCTCGGTCTCACTCTGCAGCACCCCCACCCCCCGTTTCCAAGTGGGCCAACGCCTTCAAAGTGTTTACAGCTGCGTCATTAAAAGCGCCCGTCGCCATTTATTTCCATTTTTCGTGTGGAACGGCCAAGGGGAAGGAACTGAGGAAGGAACAGGGACCAGGAGGGGGGGGCAGGGAGAGCTGCTGTCTCAGTACATTGTAAATGGGCGCCAAGGTGGGTGTGGGTGCGGGAGTGGGCGTGGGTGCCACATCGTTGGTGCTGACGGCTTCTCACTTTTGTTTTATTTTTATCACATTCTTATTTGTTGCTGCCGCTGTTTTAATTGCTTATGTTGTTGCTGTTATTGTTTTTGTTACTGTTGTTGTTGTAGCTGGCATAAATCTCCTTCTCTTAGTCACGAAGATCCTTGCCGTCGTCTCCTTGCCCACATCCGGACGCCTGATGCCGCCAAACTCGTATTCATTTCAACATTTGCCACACGCAAAACCATTTCGGCTTCGCGACGCCGCAGAGTTCCTGCGAAACCCAACAGCTATCAGAACGAACACACACACACACACACACACACACACACACATACACACACATACACACACACACACACACAAATATTTATATGGTACATACTTAGCATTCATATGGACCCCAAAAAATGTTCCATGTCTTGACTTATGCCTAACCAAAAACGCCGGAATGACTTTATTCTCTTTGTAATTGGTATTTAATGGCCAAGACTAGCTAGCTGTAAACTACTCGACAGTGAAATATTGCCAACCCAAGAATGTGCCCTGAATAATTTAACTTACCTGTACTCCAATTAAAACCTAGAAATTATTCTGTCTTTGCTAGATACACAACTTTTCGCAATCAAATATTTATAATTTTATACTAATTTGACCATGAAATTTATTAAGACTCTTTTAATTAACAAAAAATAAAATAAAAGACAATATTATAAATATGTAATTAAGACTTATTATCTTCGTTTTGATTGCTTACAAAATCAAAAATTATAAAATTACTCTTCATAAATAAAAACTTGAAAAATGTAAAGCTAGACTTAAACTTTTTTAAAAAGAAATAAAATAAACTTGAATTGAATGGTCATTAAAAATCCTTTTTGTATATAATATTTTGGCAGCATTTGGCAATATTTCGTTTATGTTTCGGATCGTTATCGCATGAGTTAAAACATCCATGTAACGGTAAATGGCTCCATTAGATTGATTATAAATCACATTTGCTATTCTACATTTAAGTGTTATTGTTACATTTGGGAATCACTTTTATAGCCGCGCACTTGCTCATTTTGACTCGGCAAAGGCGCAACAAGACTGCCAAGGTCAAAATGCCAGCATTGGACACACGAATCCCGTCCTCCTGAGTCCTGCCCGCCTGCCTGCCTCCCACTTTATCCTTGCTCCACCCGCACGTTGCACGCCGCTCTAGCGGCTGCCTAATCAAGCCTAAAGTCCGCTATGGCAACAAGGGGCAGGCAAAGCCACAAAGGACAATGACGGCAACGGCAAGGACCTCATAGGACACAGCGTCATGTACGGGACAGCTCTTTCTTCTTTCTTTTTTTTTTTGTGAAATGTGTGTCATGACCTTACGCACACATGACCAGCAGTAGATGACGGCAATCCTCCGGCAAGTTAAGCGCCAAGTATTTCACACATATTGTCAGTTTACATTTCAATATAAGCTAAATATATCTTAAAAAAATTGCATTGGTTTGATTTTTATTTAAAGTCAAGATCAGAAGGTATAACTAAAGTCCAATCCATATTCAACTCGTTTTCACCTAATTCGAATATTTAAAAAACATTTAAAATAAATTTAAAACGCATTCAAAACTATTTTATCTACAAGAAAAAATTAACGTTTTTTTTTAGTATCAAAATTATTTTTATTTTTTTTTTTATGAAAACAAAGAACAATTTTCTTTAAGAAATAGCAAATGATAATTAAATAAAAATATCTGTTACTTTATGAAAAAGTAAAGGAAAGTGCAGACGCTAAGTCTATAATCAATAAAAAAAAAATAATCAATCAATATTTAAAAAAAATTATATTTAAAATCAAAAAAATATATATATTTTTTACTATACAAAATATCAAGTTTTCGGCTTTAACGAATTTAATTTACTATTTATATTTATTAGACGCCATAAAAACTTTATTTTGATTGTGAGTAGCTGTTGTCTAATTTCTCATCTCTGTAAAGTACTAGTACAATACAGACTCTAGGGAACTCTCACACACACACACGCACACACACATATGAGTGTGTGAGAGTGACGAGAACAATCAAATATTCAAATACGCTGCTTGCCAATCATTCACCCAAGTGTTCAACCGCAAACTAAGACGCACTCACGCTCAACTCGTGACAGCCTAGGGACAGACTGACAGACAGCCTGACTGCGCCACAACACACACACACACACACATACACACTAAGGATGCTTTAGATATTCAGCAAATGTTAATCCAATCGCATTGCGGTCTTTTTGTAGTGCGTCTATGTCAATTTCGCCAGTTGAGAGCATGTGTTGATTTTTGTCTTTACGGCTCCGAGTGAGACGTGGTGGAAAAGGTGAAGGGGGGGATTGGCTAGGCCACAAAACTGAAGCCAAGTTCGTAGGCCACGCCTATCGAAATCCTTTTCGCAAATTCTTTATGCCTTTTCGGCTGCCTTGCTAATGAAATAGTTGGTTAAAATTGTGTGTGTGTGTGTGTGTGTGTGTGTGTGTGTGTGTGTGTGTGTGTGTGTGTGTGTGTATCTTCTTGAAATGACATACACAAAGCGCCAAGAGAGACAGAAATAAGAGGGAAAAAAGGGTTACCACTGTTGCTTTGCGTCTGTGGGCTTGTCCCATTAAAATTCAAAATACGTTCGCCAAAAGGCAGAAGCCAATTTCAACCTTCGCTGGCTGGCAAAATTCATTTGCCAATCGACTTCGACGACAACGAGGACATCGACATCGACGATAGTCGAATCCACCGAAAAATATGGATCCTGCTCCTGTGGCTCATGCATAGTCAAGCGGTTCATTTTTGCCAACCGTGGCTCAATGTTGAGCCTTCAGACTTTTGTCCACAAATTGTTTGGTGCGTTTAGTATGCTTTGGTTAGTCAGCTGGGCTGGATCCAAGCTAAAAATTGCACACAACAACAACTGAAGCCAAATCAGCCAGAACTGACAAAAAATACATTTGTGTCCAACCCCCCACCCCATCCCGCCCGACGTATCTCAGTGTGGTTTATCTGACATTTACGCATTGCAAAAATTTTTATGCTTCATGAACTTCTATCATCAATATTCTGTTGTGTGTGTGCGTGTGTGTGTGTTTGTGTGGGTGTCTGTTTATTTTTGTGGGTCGATGTCCAGTTATGTGCGTTTTGAACACGTAGTGGCAATAAATTTTGCCATGCTGCGTTATTGAACCTTTGAACCATATAAAAAAATAAAAAAAAATAATAATAATAAAAAATTTATAAAATTCAGTCAACTTGTGAAGGTCAGTGCACAAATAAAAAAAAAACTTTAATAAGTGATGAGCCGCAAGCCAACTTAACTCATTTGGCTGGCCTTAAATAAAGGCAAGTTTTGATTGTTCAAATATATAATCATAAGTTTGTACCCCATAGGATATAGTATTGCACATATGAAATATATGGCAAACTTGTCGCAAATTTTGGTCAAAATATTTCAAAAAATAAGTTGTACTCACAGCGAGTTATGCGGCAAAGTTAGTTAAAAGTTCAAAAAAAAAAAAAAAACATTAATTAAAAACGCCTAAAGCAGATGCAGATGTGCGCTTTATTTTTACCGTTATTTTATTTTTAACGACAGTTTTATATGAAAGCATAAAAACTGTGCAAGCTTTTTGATTTAGTGATCCCAACTGGCCTGCAGCAAAACAAGTTCATGATAATAGCCTTAAAATTAAGATTTAAGTTTGACACACTGACAGACAGAAATCGCAGACAAAATTAGTGATAAAATTGAAAGACTCTCTGCAAGGGTATGAAAATCAAAAGCTGGAATCTAAGCCCAGTTAAAAGAATCAAATGACGGCAGCGGACAGAGGACAGAGGACATGTTGCACAAGCGGCAGTTGCAGCTGCAACGCCAGCTGCTGCTGCGACGCCACTTGAATGCGCAAACACAAAGGCTCGCACATAAGCGGAACCCGTCGCGGGCCTAAACCGACGGCAACACACAGCCCCAGATACACTAGGTGCACGTGCCCGTAAACTTGAACATAATTCGCTGGCGTTGTCCTTGACGGAATCTACTCGAACTGGAAGCTGGCAGGACGACCAGATGGACAGCTAGTCGGCCAGCTGTTTATACAAGTGATGCTTTATGTATTGCACACACACACACACACACATAAACAAGCTTAGTTAGATACATTCCTCTATGCATAGTGGGGTATTTGGACTATTTTCTGGCGTACTTGAATAATACATAAAATCAACAACTTTTGGTGTTAATAGATTAGAACTACATACAAATCTATTATTGTAACGTACCAAAAGTTGAAACACAATTAAAAGTTATTAATTATTAAGTTAATAATTTAAAGCTGTTTCGCACAAAATTGCAGCCTTCCTTAATAAAGAATATTTTTTATTCAAATTTTCATTTGTATTCCAAATGCATATAATGTTTTGAGTACGTAAATTAAAAAAATTCTCTGGACAACAGTTTACATATTTTATTACAAATTAGTGAAATTTTTAGGATCCAGGACATTGCATTTCATTTTTCACACCCAGCCAATTCCTACGAATTTGAACCTTCCTTTTCAATTAATGCTATAAAAAGTGTTTGAATATCCCATAGTGCAGTCGCACATGGGAAATCCTGTACACTCAGAGAAATCCAGCAAACCTGGATCACTTTAAGCGTTCTCAGGTTCAGACAATAATGCAAATTTCTTAACTTGATAACTTGAAATTTATAATTCTAAAATTCGTTAATATAAATTGTGAATCGTTGCTTATTTTCAAATACTTAATTTATGAAAATTCAAAAACGAAATTATTGCTCATACTTGGCTTAAACACTATTCTCGCAGTGTACGTTCATTCAGATAACTCACATATGTACTGAGGACTGCAGTCAAAAGCGAATATTTAAAAAGGACAATACTAAAGTGCTTATTTTTTCTACTGTTTCTCTGCCCAATGACCCATCCGAGTACGAGTCCGGGTCTGGGTCAGCCTCACATGTTAGCCGCTTGGCTTTGCTTATTACAAATGGCTGGACAGGAAAAAAACACCAAAAATAAGAGAAAGAAACCCTCGTTAAAGAAGTAAAACCTGCTGCTAAAACTTACTCAAGTGAAAAATTTGAAAGCGTCCAGTGAAATGAAAGAAAGTGTGGATCAGGGCAAAAATAAAAAAAACGAACTAAAATAAAATAGTCGGATTTAATCGAAAATGAACTACCCTATAACTAACCTATAAAAAATATAATGAAAATAAAAAAGAATAATAATAATAAATCTGGCAAATGAAAAAAAAAAATAAAGCAAATATAAAATGAAAATCAATTATTAAAGTTAAAGTCTTAAAAATATTTAAGCCATATCTAAAGTATTAAAAAAATTTAAAGTTTAAAGACTTAAATTCAAAATCGAATTGTAATTTTAGTAAAAAAAAACAATAGCGATTAAGTGAATCTTTACCAAAGTTTTAATTCTCTAGTCAAACGGAAATACAATTAAAATTTGAAAAAAAAAATGGATAACCCCAATTTACTATATATACTTATATATACTATATATATAATATATATTTTATATTTATGACATCTATTGAAAGGTTACAAGCGTTGTGAGAAAGGCATAACGCCGTCGAGAAGGGTAAGAGAACGAGGCCATCTGATAGCTGTGAGCCAACCGAAGCCGATAAAGAAACAGAAACAGAGCCAAAGACGGAAACTCACGTAGGGCATATTAAATAAATTGGCAATGCCATGTGATGCGGTAAGACAGCGACAAAACGGAATTGGTGAGCACAGCTCCTCCGGCCGTTGCGTCCTTAACTTGGCTAAAGGCAAAGTGATTATGCGGTGGACACGGCCACCTGCCAACTATTATAAGTTGGCTCCCACTTTGGATTAGTTGGAAATATAGTTCATTCAGTTGCTATTTAGAAATAGCCATAAAAGTAAAGCAATTGGTATGCCCAATCAAGAGGTAAGGTATTAGCCAACACTGTGAATGATAGATAGCTAAATACATGTAATAGATATACCTATGTATATTGACCCTGTCAACTAGCGCTTTGCACAGCTTTTAGCCGTCTAACGCTTTGGCCTAAGTGCTGCCAATTGACACAAAGCGCCCAAAGTCAACTGCCAACTCAAACGACAATGCCAGCACATACATACACACACACACACACACACATAGTACAGACACATGGTTGGCAAGCATTGTTGCCAAATCGGTTTAGGCCAACTGAAATAACAGGCAAGTCCCTAAAAAGCTAAAGCGTCTGCAATCTTCTAGCAAATCCAATCCGGCACCGACACAATTGAATTTATGTTAGTTCCGCGACATTTCAAATAAAAAAACTGATGGACTGTTAGATACCCAGCAGAAGAAGGTTTAAAATGTACATTAGAAACTATTAATTATTGGTTTCTATTGCCAAGTAAAATGTTTGAAGCAGGCAATTTATACGCTGTTCGTGCCTACCCCACAGCCAACTAGCTGGCCAGCAGGGTATGAAAACTGCAAATGCGAACTTTGTAAATCGGCAAAGTTCGCCGATGTTGCTGGTGTTTTCGGTAATTATTTTACCAGTTTTTCAAGTGGCCAAGTAATGCCGCCAGCTATGGCCAAGTTTATTCGGCCATTGCCACTAATGGCGGGGGGATGGAAGCTAAACAAAGACAGCTGCAACACCCCCGCAGCAAATTAATGCGATTGCCACACCGACCAGCACCAACATATTTTAGACCACCCTTCAACAACAAATGCAACTGCTTACATATTTCAACTCGGGCCACTCCTTTTGGCCGTGGCATGCACTTGTTTGCCAACTTGATGAACTATGTGCCAGGATGCCCTTGCTGATTTTCGCTCAACAATGAGCACAAGCATTTTATACACTGACATATATACATATATATAAGTCTACGTACTGCAACCCACAAGTCGCCCTGGGTCATATCATAAAAAATTAACACAATTGATCCGACAGCTCTTATAAACTCACAGTCCTAAACTATTCATTTTCGAATAATGTTTTTTCTATCCAAAGAAAAGACAATATTTGTGTGTAAATAAAACACAATAAAAGTATCTTCGAAATACAAATTTCGAACTTTAATTCAAATTATATTTTTATGTATAAGGAAATCGTGTAATTTGTTCCAAGCAAAAATGATAATATTTATTTTTATTTTTCTTTCAAAATCTTTCAAAATATCAACTGGAGTGAGTTTTGCAGAATACTCAGTAATCTTTGATATGAACACTTAACACTCAAAATGAAAAATTAACCTTCAGCTCGTACTTCTTATTTATAAGCATCATTAGTTAAAGCGAAATCATTTAATCTTTGCAATTCAGCGAATTGTCGCCCCGCTTTTTTATTATTATATTTTTTTATTTAAATTTTTTTTTTTTATTTATTTTTATTTTGATGATAATTTTTTATGGCTTGTTGGGGTCTCTGATTTACTTGGTGTGCGACATCGTCGAGGACAGGCAATTTAACTACAACAGCCGCTGCTGCAGCGCCAAGGACACGGATACGGACACCGACACGAACACGAACACGAACACCAACATGGATATGGACAGGGAGACAGTCTGACAGTCGTTCGTCTCTAGACTCAGACCCGGCGCCCCATTAGGCGTGTGCATAGCTTTTGTCTTTGCTGTCATTATCAACACCGCCGCTTTGCGTTTTCCATCTCGCTCGCACGCGCGCGCGCGTATATATGTGTGTCTGTGTGTGTGTATTCTCTTCTGACTTGTTTTGTTTTTTTTTTTTTTGCTTATTTTGCTTTCGCCTTCGTTTCCACTCAGTTCAAGTGTTTTGCATTTCATGCACTAGATAAAAGACAACTTTCCCTATGCCTTGTTCTTGTTGTTGTTGCTTTTGCTTTTGTTTTCGTTCTTGTTGTTGTTGTTGTTGTTGCCATGTCTTCATCGTTATCATCTGCGCTGCATCATGACAGTTGGCGTCCTTTTAAAAAATTAACACAGTAGCCAGCCAACAATCCAAACGACAAGGATGCGCTCCACCCGAGACAAGGCAACATTAAGTACCAAAAAAGAAGCAAAAACAAATAAATTAACAAAACAAAATATAATTATTTAGCCAAAAGTATTTGACTATAACATATTCTGTGTGTACAAATTTTAGCATTAAAATAATTTAAGGAATTACAAATAAATATATATGCAAATTATAATATAAATATCAACTGTCAAATATGACAGAATCATTTGTTATTATATACATATATATTTAATAATTCAGCCTTGTTTTTTTAAAAGACCCACTTAACCATTTTCTAAGTGTGCGGGGTATCGAATCTCATGCAAAAATAAAAGAACTGTCATTTATAGCCATATACAATTTTTATGCTAAATACTCAACGTAGAATGACCTGAATTAAGAGTAAGAAAAAATGTCTTTCTAAAAAGCGGAAACAAAGTTAGGTTCAATTTTATTCTATTTTCTAATTTTAATACAATGTGTTTCAGTGTGACCCTATTTAGGTCAAAACAATACCCTAAATCCTGCGAGTGAGGAGAGACATCCAAAGTCCGAAATGTTTAAATATTGCGTATACTTTAAGGTAAAATAATAAAGCGGCTCTAGCTTTTATGGTGTCCGAGATATGCTAAGAAAACTAAGACTTGAAATCGATTACTATCGATATTTTAATTGATCCGTTTAGGAATCGATTGCTATCGATTTCCAATTTATCGGTTTGGAATATCGATAATAATCGATTTCAAGACTTGGGTTTCTTTTGTCGATGGTCAAAAAATCAAAAATTAAATGGACTTTTTAACCATTTTCAATTGAGATAGATTAGTTACTGTTGGGATGTGTGGGCCACGCCAACTTGTGCTTTTCGTATGGCTAAAAGTAGACGGCATATTAAAATTGCTTTTTGCTGCAGCAACTTTGGCTGCCAATTGAGGAAGAAACCATTGTTGGATCAGGCTCTGGCTTTGTGCCGAATGCATTCCACAAAAGTCATTGAGCATAATCAATACTTGACTAGCAATGGCAACTGGACTTTGTTCAACAAATATTTGATGTACGCCCCGTCGAAATACACACACACACACACACTCTCTCACACACACACATATATTCAGAAGGCAATTCAAGAGGCTCCTCTTTGTGGAAGACTTATTTCTTATTTGTTTGGAGCACACGCTGTTCCATTGGTAGTCAGCCGGGCGGCCTCTTGGCCATAACAATGGCAAATATTGCTGGGCAAATAGTGCACATGGTGGCTTAAATTCTGGCCCAGAAAAGTGCTTCAATCAATTGCATGCTAAATGCAAGTTGATGCTCTATAAATTTGTGCCTGAATACAATTAATTTCTATTTCTAAATTACAGTTCAAATACCTAACAATGAATATTTATGAAAAATATCTCTTTCGGAAAAACTGAATACAAGCAAATGTTAATTTAAAAATGTCGTGATCGTGAAAATGTATATTTATCATAACAGTTATCTGAATTATAGTTACAAACACGTGACTTGGCTACATTCAGAGTCTACTGATTTAGCTGATAATAGCAATCGGGTCTAAGCGGCAAACGTGTGTTTTAAACATTTAAATCATGACAATTATAATGGAAAAGAAAGAAATGCCTTTTCGAGTTTTGAGTGTTGGCTCTCAATCGAAATTCACACGGCACCAGGTCACCAGATGAATGTCAAGTCAAGTAAACGTGGGGTATTTTTTTGTTTTGGGGGGAAGTGGGGGTTGGTATTCGCTAATGTGATGAGGGAGGGAAAGTCGCGACGCGATGAGTCAGCAGTTCTCTGGGAATGACAGACAGCAGAAAATCAGGGGGGGGAACAAACGAGAAGACCTACTTGTTAGCCAACGCTCACTGTTTATCAATAAGCTCAATTAAGTTTTCAATTAGTTTGATAAGCAAAACGCACGCGACCGCTGCGCCAACCCGTTTATTGAGCGACCACCAGATACACGCAAGCTGTACATCAACATAGATACAGATACGGCTACAGTTACAGATACAGATACAGATACAGATACAGATACAGATACAGATACAGCTACAGATACAGTTACAGCAGCCGGGCGGGTATATAAAGCGTTGCTTGACCGTTTCACAGGCTCAGATTGATTTGTGCATTTGGTCAAAGTAGCTAATTTGGCAAAGCAAACATGGATCGCTGGCAGAATCGCGTCGCCGTTGTTACTGGGGCCAGTTCGGGCATTGGCTCGGCCATTGCCGTGGATCTGGTCAATGCCGGACTCGTGGTCGTTGGGCTGGCGCGACGCGTCGACCGGGTCAAGGAGCTGCAGAAATTATTGCCAGCCGAACGCCGTGAGAAGCTGATTGCGATGCACTGCGATGTCGGCAGTGAGCAATCGGTGAAGGAGGCCTTCGATCAGATTGAACAGCAGCTGGGCGCCATCGATATATTGGTGAACAATGCTGGCTCGGTGCAAACCGGCTGCTTGGTGGACATGCCGATCCCACTCATCCAGCAAACGGTGCAGACAAATCTAATGGGCATCATCCACTGCACACAGCGCGCCTATCGCTCGATGAAGGAGCGCAAATTCGATGGCCATGTCATTGTGATCAACAGCATTCTGGGCCACAAGCTGTTTGCTCCGCAGGCGCATAGGCCACCCGAATTTAATGTCTATCCGCCCACGAAGTTTGCGATCACCGCTCTGATCGAAATGTATCGCCAGGAGCTGATCGGTCTGGGCACGCGTATCAAAATAACGGTATGTGTGATCACAAACAAAAATCAATTTTTTAATTATTTTTGCTCAAATACGCTTTCCCAAACCCCTTGCAGAGCATTAGTCCGGGTGTTACGGACACAGAAATCGTTCCGGATGAAATTCGTGACGTGGTTGGCAATAATATGCTGAGGGCCCAGGATATTTCGCAGGCGGTCCTGTTTTCCATCGCCACGCCCCCACACATGCAAGTGCATGACATGATTGTCAAACCAGTTGGCGAACTTGTATAAATTTACTATGTTTTTATATATATATATATTGAATTTTTTTTGTATGTTTACAAAACTATAATATACACCGTGTAATAAATTCGAATACAAAGCACATCAATCAACCGGTTGTACAATTATTTAAGCACATCAATCTCAGAGACTTTGAAGGCCTATTACTATTACAGCTTGCCCATACGCAAATCAAGTTTAGTTAGCTTCATCACAAATTCAAAATGGTTTAATTAGTATGCTCTGTTCGCAAAAGCAGAAAGAGTCTGTTCGTAGCGCACTACTAAAGCTAGAAATTTAAAACATTTTTTTAAAGCAATACCTAAAAAAAAAAGATAGGTAGAAAATATTGTCTTAATTCATTGTAAAAGTAAATAAATAGTGTATACGAAAACTGATCAATGTATTCCATTCTAAATTATGGTTTATAACTAACTAGAATTATTATTATTATTTGAATAATTTTTTTTTATTTTATTTTTGTTTTTTTTGTCTTAATATAAGCAAATTCATATCATGTAATAATTAATATGCAATTATTACAAAAGTAATCGGAAACTATTCGCCTAATGCGCCGCCAAGTTTTGCATTAAATTGAATCTCTTGATATAATGACAGCTTAATTGCTGCTTATGACAGCCAAGAATCTGAATTGTGTGTTGAGGATGATGGGAACTGGCCGTTGAAAAAGTTGGCCTTGGACAAAAGCTGGGCCGTCAAAACAACTTTGACAGCACAGAGTACACAGTTAGAGAGAAACAAACAAACAAACTACATAGATAGCAAAAGATTTAAGATACAGATACAGTCGGAAAACAGCAAAAAGAATTAAACTTCAATCAAAACAATATGGCCAGAAGCATACAAACATTCATACATACATATAAATATTGAAACGAGTATTACTACACATTAAACTTGGGCTCAAAAAGAAGGAAAAGGGAAAAAATTAGGGAGTCTTTAGTATAAGCGTTGTCAGAATAAATAACATTGAATACAAGTCCAATAATTGGCTAATGCTGTGATATGTGGAGAGTTTAGGCGACTCGGCGATGCCCTACCATTAGATGCAGTTCATCTTTTAATCTGCTAACAATAATTATACAACAATCACATAATATTCAAAATGATCTTAATATAAAATAATTATGAATTTTTATGTCAAGTGATATATGAGAAAAATATTCGAATATTTCAATTATCTTACTTTTGGGATACTTGATACTGATTATATAAATAATTATCTTTAGTTAAATTTAATAAGATATTTATTTATATATTTAAAAAAAAACCTAATTTAAGCACTTTATATTTAAATTTAATCAATCCAAATAAATGCATCTCTATTTATCTGTGCTGAATATTAAATATATTTCTTAAGCTGGGAATTCGAGCAATTTTTGTGGAATGCTGTCCACAAATGGTTTAAATAATTTTCTGATCCTAATGGTTTTAATTGACTTTTTGCCAACGGAAATGTCAAAGGCACAACTGCAAATGGCCGGATCCGCAATAACAAAGCCAACACAAAAACAATTGAAAAGGCAGCTGAACATAAAATTGCAATGGTCGAAAAGTGTCCTCAGCAATCGGGCCATTAAGACGTTAAGAAAACTGTTGGCAATTACTTTCTATAGCCAATGTTAAACTGCGCTTGCGGTCAAAAACAACAGCATTTAAGTAATCACAAATGCCGCATTTTATACCCGTTTTATATATACATATACTATATGGTCTGTGTAACGGAAACTCAATTTGTTGGACAAATGTGATGGCCATACATCAACATGAACGTCTATTTCAGCATCAGTTTCTAGTATGCTGCTCTCGTAAATTGCAAGACAGCAATTGTTTTTACTCACTTATCGGGGTTAAAAGGAGTAAAAATCTAAGATACGCTACAGCTACACAAAACTTAAATCAGCAGATATCCATAAGATACAAATTACAGGGCTAGCAACAAATTTAATTTTACGGCTTGGGGGGACTGTATCAAATATATCTAAATCTATATCTATATGTATATCTAAATCTATATGTATATTTTTATATATATCTATATCTACACCTATGTCTATATATACCTAGAGTTAAATATTTTTGTACCAACGTTTTTTTATTTTTAATATTAACATTACTCGTTGTAATTGTTTTCATTATTAATAAACAAACTAGCCCAACGAGTGTAGGGAATAACGTTTTATGGCCTTAGGCTGTCTTAATCATTTCTACATATATTTGTACATATGGTTTTTTTTTTGCCACAAATTTATGCAAATTAAATTAGATCAATTAATTTCCATGAAGCATATTTCGCTGGTGTAACTAATTAATTTTATATTCATGTGTCTACGTCGTGCAGAAAATTAATAATTTCAAATGTATTTAGTTGGATTTTTTTGCATAAATTATTTTTGCATTTACATCATTGTTGTTTAGTCGACAGGCCATGTTAGCCATGTTATCAATACAAGTATACATTGCTGTATATTAAAATCAAATAAATGGAAAATCAATTTGGCCGTCTGTTTTGATATTGTTATTGAAATTACTTTTTTGTGCATCTGATTGTGTTATTCACAATACCTAATTATAAAAACATTCATATTGTCACAAAAAATATTATTATTATTTATTATTACATGTCTAATAAAAAAAAACTTTTTCGATGCCTAAAAATCATTAATTTGTTGTCAATTTAATAAGAGCACAGATTTAAATATGCATTTTTTAATTAGGCTTACTTTTGCTCAGTCATGCCAAATCTGGTACAAACATAAAAAATGTTATGTTTTATTAATTTAATGGTAGACTGAAACATTTTCTACAACATACGGCCATTTTTTTAATCATCTGTAGTTATATTATAAAACAAAAAAAAAATTAATTAGTTGAAAATAAATTAAACTATAAATAAACTACATAGATACGCATATAATTAATATTTAAGAACCTTATGTTAAAGATTTTATATATGATAATTGTATCTTATTTAAATTTTTCTTATCTTTTTTTTTTCATTTTATTTTATCTATTATTTTAGAAGACTTTTTGGTATCTTCTACTCAGTCTCTCGATATTTTTCGCACTTTTCTCTTTTTAGTGACTAAAGTATAAATATGTTTTTGCCAATTTGTTCTACTTACCACAAAAGTCGGATATGTTTTAAAAACACTTTCTTCCCTTCCTCCCCTCGCAGGGCTGTGTAAACTTTAAAACGAAATTCTGGCCATAATGTACATGCATCTAGATGATTTCATAGTATATTATGGCCAAAACCAAACTTAGGCACACATGAATACAAACATGGACAACACATGGGTACACACTGTGGGTACGTATGTAAAAGTATGTGTATGGGTACATACATGTATGTGGATGCAGCTGAACATCAAATCAAAATCAATGTCAATATTGAACTAAATCCGGCCTGGCATGTGGCAAAGTCTCTGGCAATGCTGGCAATAAGCGAAATGAGCACGTAGCAGCCGCCTGCCATCGTTCAGGACAAAACAAAACAGGACACTGCAGAAGGAAGCCGAGAACCGAGAAAAGCGAAGCGAGCCAAAACGGAGCAAGGATGAAAAGCTGAAACAATACAAGGAAGTATCAAACAAAGTAGCGGCAGCGGCGTCATCATTTATCAAGCGCGCGCACAGCACACACAAAGGTCAAGTAAAGTGTTATCCTTGGAGCTATCAAGGCAAACATGGCCCAGCACCAACAACTGGCAGCTGTTCCTTTGACGCCAGTCGCCTTCCTTTCATATTTCCAGGCAGGACCCAAGCCTTAGGCATACAACAATACTCACATGCATATGTATATTACATACATTACATATGTATACAGATGTATGTACAGACTCTTTTTGTGAAAATCATTATCGAAATGAAAATATCAATGATGTGAAAATGTTATGGCCTGCCTTCGTGCTGTGCTTCGTTTACTTCCTTTGAAACTTGATAATCATCGGCAGCGTCGATGACAGCAACTGGAACATCATTAATAAAAGCCTCCACATCAAAGCCATTTGAGTCCCCGTTCACCTTACATATATCCTTATTGCATAAGACGGTTAACTGTTCTCAGCACCACAGAGTTTCATTTCTTTCATTTTCACTTCCCGTTTGACACTCTCAAACAAAACTACACCAATTATTCCAAAAAGTAGGGTTCCATTGTCTGGAAAATAAAATAAAAAAAATGTTTCAAATGCTAGTTCAATTAAATACATTTTCAATCTAGATGTCAAACCATGATGAATAACAAAGTTATGGGACTTTAAAATCTAAAATAAAAGGGTTTGAGAACTTAAGATGTCAAAACTGTTGTCAATTTTGACTTGATTTTTGACCAAAAATTTGACCTCCTCAAAATCACTTAAAATTATGTTTTTATTCTAATTATGACAAATACAATCGATTAAACATATAAACTCGCAGCTTTACATTTTGAATAAAAAGATAAGGGGAGGGGGTACATGCTTTTTTCCAAAAATATAAAAAAAAATATTTTTTATTCGATTTTAAATGTATAAATGATCTAAATGAAAAATCATGATCAGAATGCCATCAAACATGAAAATCGGTTCAAAGTTGACAATTTTATGGGTGTTTGAAATATGAGACCTATGGGTCCAAAAGCTTTACATGTCAAAATTTTTTCTAAATTTTGGCGTGATTTTTGACAACAAATTTGACCCCCTCAGAATCAGGTAAAATGTTGTTTTTTATAAAGTTATGACTAATCAATTAAAATCAAAAGCTCTCATTTTTAAAATTGCGCTTTCTTCACTAACCGGTTTTAATGTAAGTATTATTATTTTTTATTTTTATTTAAGTCTATTCGTTATTTGATATTATAACTTGTACAAGCTGCATACGTAGCTTTTTACATATTTTTTTTTCTAGTTTTAGTAGGTCACCAAGTCCGTATTATTTGGTGTTATCTTGTGTGGTTGTGGTAGGGTAAGGCCAAAGTGCCTCTTTTTTACTCTTTTTATGGGGACTGCGTTGGCTAAGATTCGGGCGCATCGGTTGCGATGATTTATGAGCCTGTCGTTATATCTGCTGGAGAAGAACGAGATCTGGTCCTCAATATTTTTTAGGGCACGGTCGTGATGTAGGGTTCGGTTGCTGACAAACCATTGGCACCCCGTGATGAGTCGGAGAAGTATTATTTGATATGAAATATGAGTGCAGTAGTTTAATGAATACGTATTAGAGGGAATGCAATGGCTAAGTTGCTCCCTTTATATATTAACTAAATACCCTGTTTATACAACAAAATCTAATATTTATTTGTTTTTTATTTTTATTTTTTGAAAACTTTTTATTGAAATTTTAATTGTGTTTTCGTTTTGTCGTTTTTGTTTTGCTGCCGCTGTTGTTGTTGCATTTGATATTCGTATATATAGTTAAATATATGAATTAACATTAGGTTTTGTTCTTGGTTCACATAAATATTAAACACTTGTCTTGTTCTTCTTGTTGCTGTTGTTTTTGTTGATATCTCATATGATGTTGCTGTCATTGCACTAATGTAGTTTTTGCAGAATAAATACCATACATTGTCAATTTAAATAATTTTCACAGTAATTTGTTAATACGTAATACAATATTTATTATATGCATTAATTTTGTTTATACATAAAAATAGATTTTGTAGCACAAATTTGTATATTTTATATTTCATTTATGTTTCACTATTATCGTTACTGTTTCCTTCTTTTCCGACACACAGCAAAGAGCGAGAGGCAAACAGGAAGCCGATTAACAAAATATGAAATCATTTAGAGCTACTGCGGCTGCTTGCGATGGGTGTATGGCAAAAAAAGTAATTGAATTTTAAACAATTTGGTTACATTATTAGCGAGGTTTTTAAGCTTTTATTCTTTGTCCCCCATATACAAAAGTACAAACATCGTCTTATATCGCTCTGTTAACTGTTGAAATTTTTTAGAGTGTAACATTTCAAACTTGCGGTACACAAAATCATTATAAATGTGGCTATATATAAAATTTAATCAAAACCAATAGAATCTTGCTGAGTAAGCATTGATCACTAGTTAATGTATATCGTCTTTTCATTACAATGTATGTGCAGTTCAGTTTAGTCAATATGCTTCTCAAATTTTTGGAGGATTCTGGGCCATATTGTAGCGATTGTTTTTGAATACTTCAATTTTCTTGCGCATGACTTTCAACATAAAAAAATAATTTCAGTTAAGTGTATCTTGTTGTATTTTAAAATTGCTTAGTACAATTATGTTATAATAGTTTTTTTTTTGTTTTTTTTTTTGTTGTTTTGTTTTTATGTTTATTTTTTTTGTTTGTATACTTTCTTTATACTATATTAATTAAACGCGTGTGGCTTTGAGCGAGAAAAAATAATAATCAGACTATATTAAAATCAAAAGGTTTTAAATAATTACAATGAAAAACAAAATGCGCAACATTGGGGAATATTTTTCATTTAAATACTTATTTAAATTTGTTTATATATGCTTTTTATTTTTATGTTGCGGTTTCTGCTGTTCTTCGTTTTATTGCTACTCCTTTATTTTCTTAAGGACGCAAAAAAAAAGTGTTTATAACAAATACTACATAAAGCCAGTGTGTGTGTAATTAATTAATATAATTAAAAAGTACATACAAGCTACCAACTATAGTTAGTTGTAAGGGGGCGTGTGTGTGTGTGTCTGTGTGTGTGTGCAATTGCCATGACCCCTGGGCGCATTGGGCATGGAATTCTTGAATCTCTCAGTGCGCAACAGCACTGCACAGTTGACGCGTTCTAAATTACATTTTAAAAATTACATAATTTAAATAATTTAAATATACACATGTGGTGGCCCCAATCTACGCTAATACCAAACGAAAAAAAAAACATATATATATATATATATATATATATATATATATATATATACATATATATATATATATATTTATAGAATAAGCACATGCATGTCAGAAAGGAGAAGCATGATGAGGAAGTGAATTCCCCTCTCCAAATGTTTTCACTTTTTGCTAAGCTAAGCTGTTTAATAAAATTTTTTGTTTTATTTATTTGTTGTTTTTTTTTTTTGTATTTTTGTGAGTTTTGTCTTATATTTTCCATATATAGGTATGTTATCCGAAATCTACACAATGCCCAGGCTTCGCAAAAGATCAACAAAATGCAAAACGCAACTTTATAACAAATCATTGTCTGCGCTAATTTTAACATTTCATGGCTTTAGAATAAAACGTTTTTGTTGATTTGATGTATGTATGTAACCCGGCATGGCCTAAACAGGCGGCAATGCATTTTTGCGCATTGTATGTGCAGCAGCTTTGCCACAAGTTGAGTTTCATAAATTACCATGGAAGAGTTAAGATCTGCTGCAGTGTGCAATGTAAAGTACATTTGTTCAAATAACGAGACTGTGCATGAGTTCTTTTCGATTTGCGTTTCATATTACTGTGTGTGCTGCTGTTGCTGCTGATGCTGATGCTGCTGCTGTTGTTGCTGTCGTAGTTGTAGTTTGTTGTTGCTGTTGCTGCTGTTGTGTCGTATTTACGCATTCAACACTCACTTTGGGACAAATCAATATCCTTCTTAACGCTGCGCGCCAAACGATCCAGCTCGGCAGCCGCATCTGAGCGCACCGCCAGCTTCTCAGCGGTCATCAGTGAATCGGTGCCATTGGATGTCCGTGGCGTGCCCATGCCGCCACCTGGACTGGCAGCGCCCGGCGGTCCGCCAGCTGGTCCGCCCGACTTTTTGTGTAGCAGCGAATTAAAGAAGTTGGCCAGCACACCTTCGCCACCGGGCGTAGCTGGCGTCAGCTTGGGATCAATCTACAATTGCAAACAGATGAGCCTCATGAGGCATATATGTTTTTCTGCGCAAGACTAACCTTTTTGGGCGAACTCTGACCGGCGCTGCCGGGTGTTCGTGGTCCGCTCTTGTTGCCGCCAGCGTTGGCGCCCTGTGAACGCAACGGAGATTCGCCGCGCACCTGACCGCCTTGCTTGAGTATCTCTTGCTGGCGTGCCAGGAAGGCCTGCTCATCCTCGGTCTGCACCTCCGTTTCGCGATTAGAAACGGCCTGCAAAAAAGTTTGTTTAAGTTAACTTTATATAACATATATTAAATATAGATATTAATACCTTTCGCGTGGGCGGCGCTTTAATAATATCTGTGTAATGATTCTCAGCCTTCACCGCATGCATGTTCTCGTACAGAATACTTATTTTCTTCAGGCTATCCCAACCCGCCGGACTGCAAAAAGAAATTGGAAAATCAAATAAGAGCTATAATCAAATGCAAATGTGTTGGGGTATATAACGTACATGAGCACCGCATCTTTTTCCACGACTAGCGCTGGCGTACGGAATGGTAGACCATAAATTCGATGCGTTAGATATTTATAAAGGAGATCACAGTTTTTGTCCTCTTTCACGCTCGTATAGAAGAGGGAGGTGCCGTGCCGCAGACAAAAGTTTCGTATCCATTGCTGTATAAAATCGAAGTGCTCGTCGCGATACTCGTACTCCTTCTCCAGTGTTGACATGTAGTCCGTCTGTGGCGCAACAATTACGATAATTATTAATTCCAATGAATGTTAATTTGTATGTGTATACACACCTTTGTGACGACAACAACAATGTCCAGGCCCAGGTTTGTTATTAGTGCGTCCTCTGTCAGCGGCAACAGATCATCCTCATCGATCGAATTGTTGTGCATGGTGCGTTTAACTGGCGAACCGGGATCCAGATCATCGCCCACCTCGCAGTAGCTTTGCCACGTCGTTGCCAGCCGCTGTCGTGCCGCCTCCTTCTCTTTGGGATCTAATTGCAGGCTCTCAATGTGCTGGGCAAGCACCTTGATCCATTGATTGAGCTGCTCGAGCCAGCCCCATGGCTGTGTCATCGAGACTGTTAATATGACGAGGGTGTGTGCATAATTCGTTTCGTTAAGCGCATAGTGCAGCAGGTTTGTGTGTCCTGGATCGCCATCCAGTACCCAAACGCTCAGGCGCGTCATGTCTGCAATAATACGTCATAAGCATTTGATTTTTTGAATTAAACATAATTATTATTGACCGTCTTACCGTCTCTATACTCGTCCTTGACATCAATGTAGGCATACTCCAGGCCGGAGCCCTTCTTCGGATCCTCAACGCCCTGTAGCTTGGCAATGAGCGTCGTCTTACCAGTGGCATTATCGCCTAATACTAGTACAGATTTATTTGACGGTAGTTTTGTGCTGCCTTGTGTTTGTACTTCATTTAATATCGCTGACCTGTAACGAGAAGAACGAATTGGGTCAGTTCCGTTGGCTATCAAATTTTTGCAATCTACATTAACGCTGCCCCAATTTCGTGTCAACAAAGCCGAACAGCCAGCCATATTCCCAATTCCCGTCCCTGTCCCCTTTCTCCACGTCCACGTCTTCTCCCTTCTTGTACCCATAAACCACAATTCTCAGCACTGTGTCATGCCATGTAATCAAACTAATTGCATCCTTTTGCTATTTATGAGGCTTACTTGGTTTCTTCAGTCCAGTTTAGTTTCTATATAGGTTAAGACATATATATGTATATATATTTTTAGGACACTTGCAATTTGAGTTGGACAATGCAATTCAATTAAATTCAATTAAATATTTCGATTGAAAACGGGACACTGGTGACCAACTTACCAACTGACTCACTCACTATTTCACCCACTTATTTACTGACTAACTGGCCAACTGACTAACGGACTGACTGAATGACTAACTGTATGACATGCAAATGGCAATCACTTAACTGAGCCAACTGGACGGCAGCGCTCCTTTCGTGCCAAAAACTGCGAGCTGCGAACTGCGAATATCGATTGCCCGCTTTTTGACTTTTAGCTTTTAACAATTCTCATCTATAGTGTGTTCAAAGTTGTTGCACAGTGCACAGTGCTTTGAAAACCATTAGAAATGTTTATATGAAGTGCGTCTTAATTATGAAATTGTTTAAATTGTTTATAGAACCAGAAACACGCAAAAGTATATTTAAAACCCACAACCTTTTTTAAAAAAAAAAAAAGAATATATTTTTCAAATATTTTCAAACAATTCTTTTTGGAATAAAATCAAAAATTCTTTTTGAATATTAAAAATAGATCATATTACGTATGATATGAATTTCGGAAAATTCAAAACACGATAAATGAACAAGACAAACTGGTTATTTTTATATAAAAAATATATATATATAGATAAATATATATATCCATTTAGAGGAAACATTTTAGCTGCATTTTAATGTGTATTATTTGTATTTGCATACATCTATGTTATACAATATATACTACACACAATATACATATAAATAATAACAGCTTTTGTCCCACTGTGCCTCGGGTGGCTTTTGTCTAGGGGGGTTGGCTCGCCCGCTCGCTCGCTCGCTTCACACTTGACATGCAAACAACCCGGCGGCAGTGCCACCCCCCCTAGCTGTGCCCCCTGTTCCACGCTGGTTGGCATGGTGCACGAAAGGCCCAAACGAAAAATTATTTTCCAAGCTTTTTAAGTTCGCCTGGTTGAAAAGGCAGGCCAACAGGCCAGCCCGGAGGCAGCACATCTGGCATTAGCAAAGCGCACTTTGTCAGAGCCACGCATAACTTGTGGACCACAAATCGTTCCCAGCCGGACCACAGTCCGCGAGTTTCCCGATTTCCAAAGTTCCAAAGTGCAATTCAGGCGAATTGGCAACGATGAGTCTGCTGCTGAAGCGACGGTCGCGCAGCGAGACACGCGCCCAGCCAACGGCGGCGCAAACCAAACAGGAGTTGGCCAAAAAAGAGCAACAGCAACAGGAGCGGCTGGCGACCAGCGTCGGTGATGACACCGAGCACACATTACAGCGGCTGGGCCTGGGCCCTGGCATGGGCAGACGCAAAACGTCCGCTGAACTCATCAGCGAGGCAAAACATTATCTGGGTGATCTGTCCGCGGCGTCGGCAGCGTTGGCAGCTGTTGGCGGCGCCCGTTTGGTCAGCACCAGGCGACCGATAACACCGCGCGAACCGGGACGCGTCCTCTACGGCAAGGTGGCACTGGCCGGCCGTCCGCCCAGCGCATTTTCGTAAGTAAACGAGCGTCTAAACGATATCGACTCCCCGACTCTACCGCTCCCTGCACCCTGTACACAGCATGCGATATCTGCAGAGCGAACAACACAAGCCGCTGACGCCGCCAACACCAGCTGGGAGCACCGAGCTGCTGTTGCATCGTCGCCAGGTGAACAATCTGAACAACGGCAAACTGGTGCCGCCGCGTCAGTTGCCGGCACTGTCGGGCGCGGCGGCGACCGCAACGCCGCCCACACGCAATGGCGCTCTGCTCGGCCAGTGCAGCTCGGAGACGCTCATCGAGATGCTGAAGCAGCATGCCGGACTCAAGGAGTGCAGCGGCGAAACCGTGCAGCACATCAATGCGGTGGGTGTGAGACGACATTTATTTGACTATTCGATTGTTCGACTATTCGATATTTTGAGATTCTTTTTGCTTTCTATCTCGTGTAGATTTTGCTGGAGCTGTACACGCGTGTGCGGAAGCAGGAGCGCAACTTTAAACGCGCCTTCATCCTGGGCGGTCTCTATGGCCTCGTTGAGTGCACTGCGCCACGTGTCCTTTTGGCTGTGGCACGTGTCGTCCTTGCGGTAAGTTCTTGGAATTACTCCGGTTTGATTCGATTCTCGCTAGTCATCAACGATCATTTATGTATATCAGTTAAATACATTCTGGTAGACTCCATTATTTATAATTTAAAAATTGAGCTTATTCTGTGCACATTTCGATATTAATCGATCTATGTACTTTAAATATTGTTATAACGGAACTGATCAAACTGATTGTACTGGCGATTATTTATAATTTAAAAATTGACCATACTTTGTGCACATTTCGATATTAATCGACATATTTACTTTAAATATCGTTATAAAATTGAAAATGTTTATCGATAACTATACCAAACTGTGGTAATTTAGAGGAACTAAGCTCAATTTGAAATAATCACATTAAGAAATTTCGAATTGATCGAATGACAAGTGTAGTTTAATTATTTGTCAATCGATTCTTAAGCGTAATCGATATATTTGATTTTCGATATTTTCCGTGCTTTGCAGTTACGCGTAACGGGCAGCAATTTAACAGGCGCCTGCAAGCTCATCTTCAAGGTGGCCCGAAACGAGCAGCACGACGGACTGTTCCACGAGAACGACGTGCTGGAGCTGCTGATCGATGGTTTGGGCCACGCCTCGCCGCTGGACGATCCGGAGGCCTGCATTTATGCCTATGGCTGCATACGATTTCTCACCGCCAGCAGCGCCCAGGAGCGCGACGATGCGCTCAATCGCAACTGGGCCGCCGGCCTGGAGGCGCTTCCGCCGCCGCCAGCTCACGCAACGATTGTAGCGGCCACAGCTCTGACAACAACAACAACAACAGCAGCAACAACAACATCGGCAACAACAGCGCAGGATCCGCGAAAGCTGAATGGCCAACAGACGCTAGTGTCGCGTCTGGCCCGCCATGGCGCCGTTGAGCTGATGATCCTTCATCTACAAATGCTGAACGAGGCGGGCGCCACACGTCGCCTGAGCGGTCCGCCGCTCCACACGCTCTACCAGCTGTCGGCGGCGCTTCGCGCTCTCGCGGACGTTGCCCAGCAACAGCAACGTTTGCAGCTGCAGCTGCAGCTGGCGTGTCCGCATCTCATACGAGCCGCCGAGATCTCCATGGGCGAACTGGAGGTGCAGGCCAATGTAGTGCGCACTCTGAGGTAGCTGACAACTTCAATTTTTGTATCCACAACTTAAATTTTTATTCCGCTTGTGTTTAGCGTGCTGTCCGAGGATCTGGAGTGCTGCGAAACGCTGCTCAACTATGCGGCCCGCATCGGAATGCTGCTGGGCCCGTACTCCCAGGGCGATCAGTGCGGCGAACGTCAGTTGGCGGTGCTCAGCCGTCTGGGCTATATGCTGGGCAACATTCTGGCCAAGCACGAATCGGCGCGTGCTCAGGTGGGTGAACAAATAAATTGTTATAATTGTTATTATTATTTTTAATTTTGTTTGATATTTAAATATTTTGTATTTATATATTTATGAAGTTTTCATTTTTATTTATTTTATTTAAATATATTTTTTAATATTCGTATTATATTTTTGGTGCTATTTTAAATTCAGTTTTACTTTCTTTGTCTTCAATGTCATCTAGCTTTTATGCTTTTAATATATTATATCAAAATTGTATTATAATATTTAAATTATTAATACATATTTAATTAATTATATATGCGTAATTTTACGCAGTACTATCACAACGACGTGGCCATGGAGTACCTGCTGAGCGTGCTGCAGCAGCTGAGCGAGCGCTCCCCGTCCAGCGAGGCGCTGCTGGATGCCCAAATCAAGCTGATCCGTGTCGTGGCCAACATGAGCGTCAACGCTGAGGTGGGCGCCGGTCTGGGCAATGTGCACGCATTGGGCGCGGTGCTGTTGCGTCTGCTGCAGAACGCTGCCGTGGCGCTGGACACGACAGCGCAGTCGGCGTCGAAGGCAGAGCTGCTGGAGCTGTTGCATGCCACGCTGGGTGCACTGCACAATTTGTGCTTCTACCAGGAGAACCAAGTGACACCAACACCAACACCAACCACAGTAACAACAGAGGCGGCGCCCGGTTCGCTGCACAGCCTCATTGCGGAGCTGTCGACGGCGCTGGCAGCTGCTTTGGAGCGGTGCCAGGCGCAGTGTGTGCCCACCAAGGTGGAGCTGGCCCGCGTGCTGGGCAATCTAACGCGCAACGAGCTGGCGCGTCGCTGTTTCTGCGCCGCCGGCGGCCTGCCGCTGATTGTGCAGCAGCTGACGCGGCAGGCGAGCGGACAGGATTACGAGCTGCGCACCTGTGCGATTGGGGTGCTGGTGAATCTGCTGGGCGACGGTGAGCAGCGATCGCCGTTTTTGCAGCTGCGCGGGGCTGAGCTGTTGGAGCTTCTGCTGCGCGGCGCACTCGAGCAGGAGGATTGGTTTCTGGCCAACATCGTGTGCCAGGCGTTGTGGAATCTACTGATCGACGGCCAATGCGCGACGGCTCTGTGCCAAAATGGCGGCATTCTCGACGATGTTAGCGATCTGCTGGCCGATTATTTGGATGAGGACCGTCTGACGGCCAACGACGATGCCGATCCGGAACAGGAGGAACAGGAGCAGCTGGGCAAAGAGCGAAAACCGAACGTTGATTTGCAACTGGAAGCGGAGGATGTGGCGCCGGATGCATTGTGGGAGGATTTTGCGCTGGTGGCCACCGATTTGTTGGAGCGCATACAAAATAACTTCGATAGGCAACAGCAACGAGCATCGATAAATATCGATAACGACGAGGACAACGATAACGACGATGTTTTCATCGAAAATATGTAGGGAACATGTTCAAAACCTAACGAATACTCAAATATATGCATATACATAATTATCGATTATTACTGTTTTTGTTGATAACTGAATATTAGGAGAACACTCCCTTAGCCTAAGAAGTTCTTATATCGATCTTAAACTCAAAAACTATCAATGACCGTTAATTAAGAAATTCGATCTAATTAAGCGTTAGCAAGTTTGTAATTCTTAACCAAACAAATATAAAAATATATATATACAAATTGATCAATAATAATTTTTGATTAAGAGTAACACAGAGTAGGAAAGTTAAACTCAACTAAAACTCTGTATTTAAGTGTTCCCAGGAACCCTATACCTAGCCTGATATACAACTGAAACTTGATCTTGAAAGAGAACAACATTTTTGAAATATGAAATATTCTACAATTAATCGATGTTACTATTCGTATAAAGTATCACGGCATTTACTATATCTATAAATGTTTTGACAATTTTCTAGTTAATGTAAATAGATTTTTTCTTTGTCGCTTGAAATCGATCTGCGTCTTAAGACGCTCTGCACATGCGCGCCCCCTGACGGTCGACTGTGTACATATTTGAGCGATGACAACATCGCCTACACACATACACACACGTACAGACACAACGGCTTAACGCAACTCTTCGCTGATTGGGCAATGCAAATCCCAATTGGATTGTCAACAGTCCAAATCGAACTATCGATAGCTGGGCTTATGATTTCGCAAAGTGTGCATATGTGTGTGTGTGTACGCATGTGTGTTCACATGTGTGTGTGCTTTGCCTATTAGGCATAACACAAAAATTGATAAAGCAAAAGGTGCGCGCTGCCGACTGCGCAGCCGACGACGCTGCCCTCGATTCTGCTGCTTTATGAATCATTCGTAAGTGAGCGCTCGCTCTCTCTCTCTCTCTCTTTCCCACACACACATGCTGCACTATTATAATTGTTTTAGCGTTAAATTTGTGTTTATGCCACAAATTCATTAAATTAGCACAAGAGAAAATTGCCAAAAAATATATATCATTGGCTTGTGTGTGTGTGTGTTGGAGTGTATGTGAGCCAAACGTGGTTTGAGGTTAGGCGACTGTTGTACAAAATGACAACATGCACTAAAATTTAACAGCGGCATCAAAATCAGCTGCTTTTTTGCCCCAAGTAAACGGTGTGTTGGGTGTGGTGAATAGCACCTGCAGCCGGTGCTTACGCACACACGCACACCCACACACACACACACACACACACAAGCAGACATAGAGTAAAAGCAAGACGGCATTAGCAAAAATTTATTGCAAACGTCAGCTAAAGAAAGTCAATAGATGGCCAAAAGCAGCTGTTTTGCCCCCCGACCCAGAGAAATTCCCGAAATCAGCTCGGTTTAAGCCCAACTCACCAGAGGTTCTCCTTGTCGGCGGCATCCTTCTTCTTCGTCGTGAAGGATGATGTCAGCGCATTGCTGGCCGTCATCGTTTGCGTGCCGCTGTCCAGTGCCATTGCAGTGTTGGTTAATAGCTGCGCCAGGCCTCTGCTCTTGCCCTCTCGCTTGTTGCTGTGGGTTCAGTGGGCAGCTGCTGCGGGATGCACGTAAAATATTAGATCAACACAAATACACAAACACACACACAGGCACACACACGCACACTGAAGTAATAACAAAAACAAAAACAGTTGCATTGAACTTGGCGACAGCGGGCAGCGGCTGCACTTGCAAGGTGCCAGTTTTAGTAACGCCTACGCCAGCAGCGACGCTTCCGCTACTCCGTTTTGTTTGCGTTTGTGGTTACGTTGCAGAGGAGCACCAGCAGCAGCAGCAGCAGCGACGTTGACGCCGACGGCGACTTCGCGATTTGACGGAATGACAAACACGCAGATAATTTCTATTTAAATATTTTATTGTTTCCTGCTAATGCTGCTGTTGTCTGCTGCTTCTGCTGCTGCTGCCTGCTGTCTCGCTGTCTTTGAACAATTTGCAATATTTTTTGCGTTTGCTTTGTTTTTTTGCTTCTTTCTTTTTTTTACGTACTGCAGCTTTTACTCGAGTTATTATTGTGCACGCTGCTGGCAAATGTGATCCGTGGCACTAGATATGAAGTTTAGCGTGTGAATTACTGCATCTGACGTTCGTTACTTTGTTTTCAAGCTTTTTTACTGAATAAAAATAACAACAACAAAATTTACGCCCGATATTGAGATGATGAATTTTTCGCTGAAATAATACAACGAAACTGAACACAGTGTGTACACACTGTGCCACAATGGGAAAATTCGTGCTAGTGCTGCCAGACGCAATATTAATTCTGAAGGTCTGGCAGCCTTAAATACACTGTTGCATTTCGCGAAAGTTATTCATTGCCAAGTGGCAGCCTTGGTCCCGTTACAACAACAAGAAATACACAACAAAAGCAACTTATACTCTCACTACATTTAACGCCTTTTACTCATAAACCCAACAATTTAAATACTCATTTCAAATGCAAGCGTCTGTGTTCATTCTAACTGTGATATTCGCTATAATCGCTAGCAATGCGCCACAGATAAACGGTAAGTTCGTTTTGCGCAAGTTTGCTGCTCATTTAAGTCTTTTGTTTGACACACGCACGCACACGTAACTGTAACAGTAACTGTAACTGGAATTGCAGCTGCGCATGTGTGCGTGCGGGTGCGTAATGCATTTATAACAACAAAAAACCAATAAAAAATAGAAAGAAATTCACCTAATTTTCTCTTTGTTGGCAGCGCTGCTGCGTCGCTGCTATCAGTGCCGCTCCCGCGGCGAACTGGGCAGCTGCAAGGATCCGTTCAGCTTCAACGCAACCGATGTGGACAGGGAACCGGGCCTCGCCGCCATCCCCTGCGCCAGCGGCTGGTGCGGCAAGGTGATCGAGGGCGGCGGCACATATGCGCTCGACGGTACGATGCCCCCCACCCCAATGCACCTTTCACCATTATCATTACCATTATCATTATCATTATAAAATGCAAATGTTTCTGTTTCAGACTACGATCTCGCCATACAGCGCATGTGCGTGCAGCGCGGACCCGATGACAATATGGATCGGTGCGCGGACACGATCTACAATTACAAGAAGGTGTACATGTGTTTCTGCCAGGGCGATCTCTGCAACGGGGCTTTTGGACGTTGGCAGCCGCCGCCGACGCTTCTGATGATCACTTTGGCTGCTTTCACTGTTTGGGCATCCGCAATTCTCGAATAGTAAATTGTAAATGTATTTGGAATGCTTGGCATTTATTTTGTAGGAACATGGCAATTAAACGTATTGATCGTTTTCGCTGTGACTCTTTTCTGGCTAGACGCGATCGTCGCTATGGCTGAGAGATGTCTGGCGGGTGCAGGACGGGCACAGGCGATGTGGCTGCGGGCGACCCTGGTCGGCCTGGCATTCCTGGTGAAACTGCTGCCGGCAACGCACGCAAGGATACTCGACACCCTCGCACAAATAGCACTCATTGCATCGCAGCGCCGAGAATGACAGACGCGACAGCTCGAATCGTTGCGGCAGATCCTCGCGCAGCGTCTGCCTGGTTTGCCTGGAGCTGCGTGTACGGGTGCCGATGCTGCTGCTGAGTGTGTTCGTTACCTTGGTCAGGCCCAGACTGGCCATGAACAGCTCCTTGGCCACAGGCTCCGTCTCTGTCTGCTCTCCTCTGGGGGGCTCTCGTTTGGACTCAAGCTCGTGTTCATTTCGCTCGAGTACGCACGACTGGAGTTGTTTCATTTAGCAAACAAAAAGGGCTGCTTCGACCTCCAATTGGCAGGCAAACAAAACATAGCGGTATATATATATATTTATATATACTTGAGGTGTCTTAGCACAGTTGCTCATTGGCCCAACGTACCGTTGTTTTTAGAACATTGAAACTTTCGCGGTTTACCTTGCCAGCGTTGCCAGCCCATCAAATGTTGAGTTCTTGCGTTACCAGGGCTGGCCATGTTCACTTTCATTTTTTCGCTATTAACTCCAATGCAAATGCTCGCGACAATTAGCGCCAAAAAAATAAAAATGTTTAAAACCACATCGCGATTAAGAATTATATTTAAATTCAATGGAAATATGTACGACTTACGTTAAACTATTTCGCCTACTAACTTAGCTTGTCAAAATTTTTCATAATTTCTATCGTTAGTAAAATACTCGATTAAACGTAGCTCCAGTTTTTTTTTTTTTATAATTCTATTAAACAATTAATTTACCTTACCTAATTAATAGTCTTATTAGTTCACCAGTTCTCATCGCGCGTGTTGAAGAACTTTGCAGGATGCTCGAGCAGCGAAATAATGTACTCATCTAGTAAAGCAGCTCCTTTAACTGGTATCGATACTTGGATTTCTCTGGCATGTCACCAGGTTTGGGTGTTTCTTAATTGAGAAAAGAATTGGGAAACTAGGAGCTAAACAATTTATTTTTATTTTTCATCCGTATTACGTATGTACACAAATCCATTTTGACTTTAATTTTGAAACTTACATATGTATGTATGTAAACGAATTCATTGTACATGTGTTCATTGAATTTATTCTTCAATATTAATATACGCACTTTATAAATTTAAATACATATGTCGGTTTAAAGTTTCGAACAAAAGAAAGGAAACTACAGACCCCATCTTTGTAGAAAAAAAAAACAAATAAAATAAAAGAAAAATAGAAAAAATATATGTACAAACATATGTATGTAGGATACAACGATCAGGATACACTGTACAACAAACGGGAGCAACAACAACTGCCGCCACTTTCAATATAAAAAAAAAAAACAACTCTTAGCAACTAGTACGAAGCACATTTAGCTCCCCTGCCCGACAATGACCAATCGGGCAGGCACTGCGGACATCGACTGCTCAGCTGCGACGACACCGGCAGCGGTGTCCTTGCTTTGTGTTCCTCGTGACAATCCAGATGATACTGTCCGTGGCAGCTCTGACATGTTAGCAAATTATCTATAATAAAAGTAAATTGTTTGAATATACACTTCCTTTCATCTTCAAATATAATTTCATTGATATAGCAATGATTTAGAGTATTTATCAGCTTGAGAGTTTATTGTTCAGTTGTGGATACTTTACGGACTATTTGATATTGAGCTTCTGTTGGTCACCCCAAGTTGCTTGGGATGGGAAAGAGTAAGTCAACAAAAAAGGGAGAGCAATAGTGAAGGAAAAGAAAACCTTGCATATATATAAATCTTAAAAAACACACACATTACTGAAAACACTTGAATTCATGAGAATCGCATAGAGGGGTCTATAACTAACTATAGAAATAAATTATGAAAATAGCATTATTTTCCTATTTGTACACTAACATAAAGTTTGCTTTCGTTCTACCGCTTTCAGCTTTAGCTTAAAGATTATATTTATTAAGCACTAAGCATAATTTACGAGATAAAGACACTCTATATATGACTAAGTTCTTGTCCCAATATCTTTAGATGGAAACTTACCCACACGCTTTCTGCACTCCTTGCACCTCTTGTGTTTACCGACTTCCGGCTGACCGTTGACCAAAGCATCCTCCAATTTTTCAGGCGTTTTGCTTTTGCTCTTGCGATTGGCCGCAGCAGCTGCCGCGGCGGCGGCTTTGTGGGCCTTCTTGGCCTGCAGCCGCTTGTCCTTGGGCGACAGCAGAAACTCCGGCTTATCCTTGAGCTTCTTTTGGCGCACCGCATCGATGGCGGCCAGCTGCTGGCCGTAATGAAAGTCAACGCCGCTCGCGTTTTGGACGGTTCGACGCTTGCGCTTGGAATGCCGCTGGCACAGCTTTTTGACCACTTCGTGCGTGTAGAGTCCGAACAGGCGCAGGAAATGCTCGCGCCCGTATTCGGTGGGCAGCACACGCGTCTCGCGCGGCTCATCGCGCCACTGCGCCGCCGAGGCGCACAGACGCTGCTGCTCCAGCTCCAGCTCCTGGTGCGAATCGTCCGAGGAGCCCGACGAGCCAGATGAACCGCCAGCTGTTGCCGCTGCGGCTCCCCCGCCTGCTGCACTCGCCGCCGCCTGCTGCGTTGCCATCAGAGGCAGCGGCGGCGTCATCGGTTTGCGTCCTGCGCCATGCGCATTCCGTGTCTTGTACTGTTTGTTTGCCGGCTGCGGCGCCGGCCTTTTGGCTATCGCTGCCGGAGCACTGGGCTGAGCCGCTACCGCTGCTGTTGCTGCTGCAGCTGTTGCTGCTGTTGCCTCCGCTGCCTTGCCCGGTTTGCTTTTAATAGCCGCCGTGGCCAGCGATTGCGGACTCTCCGCCGCCGCCGCCGCCTTGTCAGCGGGCAGCTCGAGCACATCCTCCTCATCGAAGTGGCGCGGCTGCTGTTTCGTTTTGCGCGCACGACGCAGCGCCTGGCGCAGATTCATGCGGCTCTGTGCGACCACCTCCAAGTCTGTCGCCAGCGGCGCCTTTGTTGTGATCGGCGCCAGCGGCGGCGGCGATGTCGAAATGCGTTTCACCGCCTGCTTAACTTCCGTGCGCAGTGCACGCTGCTTGGATGCGACCAGCGGCGGCGGCGGCGGTGGCGGCGGCACCTTCGTTGACTGCAACAGCTCGTCGGCTGCCTGCGGGCCACGCGGTATCAGCAGCGAGCGCTCCTTCTTGGACAACACCGGCGAGCGGGATTGGTCCGAATGCGGTTGCACCGCCGATGGCGGCGGCGATGGCGACAGCGTCATGAGGCGGCTGCCACCAGATTCGGGTTGTTCATCGAGCAGCTTTAGCTCGTCGCTGGCGGATTCCTTGACGACCTGACTGGCGGCAGTCGCAGTTGCTGTTGTTGTTGCTTGTGGTGGGTTGACGAGCATCAGAGGCACATTGTCGTCCAGTTCGCTGAGCTTCAGCGGCTCGACGCCAGCCTCCTCGTCCTGAGAGATGAGGAAATGCTTCCGTATGAGCATCTCCTCGCTGTCGCGTGTCAACACCGACTGCGGACAGATCTTGTAGCTGGCATCGCTGATCAAAGGCACTAGCAAGCTGGAGATGTACTCATTACCCAGCTCAGGTACAGTCCGAATGTTGTTCTCCTCCAGTTTCTTATAGAAGGAATCGAGGTGATGCTCGAGGCGCAGCATTAAAAATTGCTGCTCCGCATTTATCTCGAACACCTCCGACTCCAGTTCATCGAGAATGCGCTGCATCTGCACTGGATCCTGCATGGAATTATGCGAGATTATATTATTGAATATATACAGAATTTTAATATTTTTTTTCTTTCTAATTTTTAACTTAACCGTAAGCACATGACTAAGTGTCATAAAACAACAACAACAACAACAACAACGCATATTCGACTTTAAATCAAATAAAACAAACACGATTTTGACGCGTGTTGTGTTTTTTTTATACCCTGTACGAATTGAAATATAAATATAATCGTTTGATTTGAACCCACGTTTTTCCCAGACTCGAAAAATATCAGGTTTTCACGTGGTTTTAAGAGCTCAGACACTTAAAGAGTGAGAGCCACGAAAGTGCGTATATATAAGCTTACTTTTAATATACACATATACAGGGTATCTTCTAGTCGAAGATAGTAGCTTGCTTTTATCTAACACGTATCGCAAACTCTTGTTGCACAACCAACAAATTAATTGAGATATTATTCGAGTATAACAAGAATTCGATCAAATATTTAGAAATATAGAAACAAATATTGATATACGATCTCAAAGATACCTTGTAGCATAGCTGTAACGTATTTGTATATGTATGAACACGCACACACACACACACACACATACAAACACACACAAACACACATACAAACACACTGCGCACTTTGGGATTCGTTTCTCTGTTCCACACCAAAATCAATTTGAGGGCCCTGCTTTTGTCAGCTACATTTTCATATACCCTTTTCCATGATTTTCTCGAAAACCCAACATGCAAAACTCCCAAATACCTGTTGTCATTTGCATACATACATAATAACGTATATGTACATACATATCGTATAAATCGAAATTCACATTTATTGCTTTTCATGCTCATTTTTTCTTTACAAATTCATTTAGGCGTTTTTAGTGCTCACCATTTTTTTTTTAATTTTTTTTATTTGCGTTCAGTTATTTTAATGCTCCTGACGACACGCGCTCATCTCTAATCGAACAAAAAAAAAATTAACCAGCGGAGAAAATTGAAAATTAATTAAGAAAACAGCATTTGTAATGGCATTTGGATAACGGGGCTGTAAAGCCCAATGTGAGCGGACAAGTGTGGTGCGGACTGTGCTGGCTGGAGTTGGCAGCCCTGCTGCTTTATCAGCTGCCTCTGCCTCTGCTACCTTTATTGCTCGCTGGACACATTAAGCTGCTCCAAACAAAGAAAATATGCAAGCATATATATTCATATATGTATATATACGTGCGCATACCTATCTATATACATATATATGCCCGATGTGCGTAATGCAGGACAACAATTAAGAACAAAAAATAAAGAGGAGCACTTACCGCATCGGCCTGCTCCTTGAACACGTCGGACACCAGCTGCCATTCCATTGAGGTGGAGGAAGATAGCGGGGAACAGAAGGTGGAGTTAGCCAACGGTCACATAGGCTGGTATTTTTTTTTTTGCTGTTTGTAGTTGATTTTGCTGTTACTCACCCCGTGCACTTTGAGAAAGTCGCGCATTGCACGCTGGCAATAGATAATGTCGTTCTTGAGCTCCAAGGGCAGCACGTAACACTTTTGTATGTAGTATTGAAACAATGAGGAGTCCTCGGGTGCGTCGTCGTTGCTGGCGCTCATCTTGGCGGTCTTGGAAAGTGACGAACTTGATCGAGATTCGTTAATGGGCAGGCACGTTCCAAATTTTTAATTTTTTTTGTTTATATGTTTCTTCTGTTTTTTTTTTTTCTTTTTCTTTTTTTCCGTTGCCCAGTTTTTGGGCAGCGAGCAGCGTGAACAGAGCGATTTCAAAATTCGCGACCTGCTCGCAGTTCAGTCGGCGCAGTCAGGCAGGCAGGCAGGCAGTCCGCAGCAGCAGCAACAACAACGCGACAAAGCAACAACAGGCAGCAGGAAGCTGCAAAATATATCAATTAATTGCTGTTTGAAATATCGATATATCGATAAATGGAAAATGCGATCTGGCAGCCTTGACCAGATATCGCGGTATCGATACTTTACCATTTGTCTTGGACTCAGTTTTCGTGGTTCGGGCTAAAGCCAAACATTATCATTTCCATTTTTCTCATCAGTAAATAAAAATAGCAACTAAATAGAGCAAAATTATCAGTCTACAATTGTAGCTTGCGGTGCACACACAATTAAAAATTATACAAAGAAACAAAAAAGAATATATATATATATATATATATACAATACAAGCAAATAGTGTGAAGTGGATCGAAGCTAGTTGAAAGCATTTCCAAACGACAACTGATTAAAAACGTTCCAAACCCAGAATGTGTAAGTGTAATAGTGAGATACAGAAACAGTAAAAATTCGGAAAAATTATAAAATAATTGCCTACAGCAGCAGCAGCAGCAGTGCAAGAAAAAGCGACAGCCCAAGAAAAATGTTGCTGTCGCTGTAGTTGCTTTTGGCTCTGGTGCAGGCATCGGCATCGCTCAACGATTCCTTTCCCGTTTCATTTTGTGCGGAAGCGAGCGAGAAGCAGCTTGCTGACGCCCCAATACGGCAGCAACGACAACGAAAGTAAAATTTCACCCAAATTTTGTTTGTTTTTGCCGTGCTGGTTCGCCAACCACACTCCCTTCCTCTCCCCGGACACACACACACACAATCCACTTGATGTACTCGGCCAAAAGCTGGGCAAACAAGTTTTTGCTTTTGCTTTAGCTGCCTTTTTTATTTTTATTTTTTTTCTGGTAACCCTTTCTGTTGGTTTGTTTAGATTTATGCCAGCAGCGAGCAGCACGCCGGCTTGCGCGAAAGTTTAAAACGGCATATTGCCCTCCTTCCGTTGCTTCCATCTCCACTAACAGTTGTATGTGTGTGTGTGTGTAAGTGCCGTTAAACTGGTTTAATTGCACTGCATCATCGCTCCATTTGGCGCTTTTTGTTACTCAACTCTTCGCAGTCGAGATATAAACAATCCGACTAATAAAATAAAATCTGATTTAGTTTTACTTTACGATTATTGTCTACATAGTCATATGTTTGCTCTTAGGTATGTATGTTTATGGCCATTCTGTGGAATTCTTATCAATAATGACAACTGCTTCAGTTATGTTTACTCTAGTTTGTATTGCAGTATGACCAAGTGTTGCTTTTTGTTTTTATACGTAAGATAGAGTTGCTTTTGCACTCGCAGGTAGACGAGGCTCTCTCTCTCTCTCTCTTTTACATACACACGTACAGTTTGTGTATATATGTATGTGAAGAATGCATACTCCCGCAACGCTACTCAAGAAATCTTACAATACAGTTGGCAGAGCGGGGGCGACATCTTTTGCTACTGCTCGAAACAAAGCAAACGACAGAACAAAAAATGTACACTCATTGCTCCAAAGTGCAGCCAGCAAATGTACATACATACATACATACACAGAAATATCCGCGCACAATTAATGGGCTGCAGCTGCTAGCGCTGCGCGTAATTCAATTTTGACTTATGCGCAGCACGCAACTGTTTTGATTAGTCGACCACGCCCACCCAACGCATTGTTATAACGCACAAAAGAGTGCATCGCAATTGCCGATCAGTTTTTTCGATGTATGTGCATTGTATGCACATATGTGTGTATGTTTACGTACGTACATAACTGCGTGTATATGCGTTACATAAATACATACGTGTATTCGGATCAGAGTTGTATCAACTCGAATTCTTTCAGATTCAATGGAACTACAAACTTATAAAAGATCATCTTACTCTTAATCATCGTTCTTTACATATACACTTTTTTTTTAATTTGTTAAGTTCAACAAATACATTAATTGCATTCATTTGTAAACAAATTATATATCCGTTTCATAAACCTGCGAAGCGAATCTTAATTAATGGGATAGGATTTGGGATTTAAATTGAAGTGAACTTTTTCGAAAAGAACTACATTGTACAACGCTAGTTTGACTCTACTAGAGGATATGATTGATGTCTTATCGATATATAGGTTTTCGATTATTCACGAATTCGCGATACTGATTTCACATCGTATACAAAATAAAATTATCAAAACTTTAAAACAAGAGCAAAAATCGAAGGAATATTTTTCCGTAGCCTTTTCTGGTTACTGAGATTGGCGAATATTAACCGATATGTGGGCGTTGTTTTATAAAAATCTAGATAATTAGATAAAAATCTAAATAATAAAGAAGAAAAAGATTATGGGAATAAGGAACATTTGATCGCATTTCATTTGTAATTTGCATTTATTTGCATTTGCATTTCCTCCGATTAACTGCTTGTTATTTTGTTTGTGCAATTTGTATTATAAATAAATGTGATTCTAAAGTTCAAACAAAAAATAGTTGTCAACATTACAATAAATTTAAATTTAAACAATTTCGGGAATACCTTTATTCGTATGCCATTGGCAACATAATAAAATTGTTATCGACATTTTTTAATGGTAAAGAATTGTTATTTTGGCAAAGCATTTTTGTTTTTGTGTACATGGCAGGTTAAAACCTCACATAAACAAATAAAAATATGTTCAGGCGTATGTATTTGACTACCTTATACAGTAATTGTTGAATGTGTCACCGAAATTTTTGTATCAGACTTTAACAAATTTGTGGCATATCGGCTTGCACGCTCAATGAAGGTCGAACAGGCGGCGGCAAAAGCAGTTTCAACTGCATCACATCAAATAGGATCAGTTGGATTATATTCGACAGGCACTACCAATATCGAAATACTTGCAGCTGACGATATCATCCCAGGTGGCGGCAACAGCAGCAATAACAACACCACCACCACCGGTGGCACCCGTTTCGGTGCCAAGGATGCCAACCAAAGTGCCATTACGCAGGAATTGCTGAGCAAGTGGCGCGAGAACTTTTACAGCGAGCCAAAGAATCTGCTCGCCCAGAATGTGTGCTCCCGTGTGGATCCGTTCGATGTTTGCCTCTCTCGCAAGACGCTCGAAACGACCAATCATGTGTTCAACTACAAGGTGGAAACGGAGGGCAAGCCGGTGACCAACCAGCGAAGCTCCGGTCGCTGCTGGCTGTTTGCGGCGCTCAATTGCATACGCCTGCCCTTCATGAAGAACTACAATCTGGACGAGTTCGAGTTCTCGCAGGCGTTCCTATTCTATTGGGACAAAATTGAGCGGTGCAACTATTTTCTCAATAACATCGTGAAGACGGCGAAGCGCGGCGAGAAGGTGGACGGCCGACTCGTCTCATTCCTGCTGCTCGATCCCACCTCTGATGGCGGCCAGTGGCACATGCTGGTCAACTTAATAACCAAACACGGTCTGATGCCAAAGAAATGCTTTCCGGAGAGCTTTAGCTGCGAGTCCAGCATACGAATGAATGCCATACTGAAGAGCAAGGTTAGTCCCAACTTCCCATATCCCATTCAAATTGATTCTATCATATGCCAAATTTGTATCCTGATTGCAGCTCCGCGAATACGCGCGTCATCTGCGCGCACTGCTGGAAAAGGACCCCAGCGATGAGGAGATCGCCTGCAAAATCCAAGAGCAAATGGCCGAAATCTACAAGGTGGTTGGTATTTGCTTGGGCATACCCGCCGAGACCTTCACCTGGGAGTACTACGATAAATCGAAGAACTATCAGTCGATTGGCCCGATCAGTTCGCTGGAGTTCTACGAACGCTATGTGAAGCCCCATTATAATGTTGAGGACAAGGTGTGTCTGGTCACCGATCCGCGTCCCACGAGCAGCTACGATCAGGTCTACACGGTCGACTGTTTGGGCAATGTTGTCGGCGGCAGGCCGGTCCTTTACAACAATCAGAACGTTGATCTATTACTGGCCATGGTCACGAAATCCCTGAAAGCGGGCGAAGCCGTCTGGTTTGGATGTGAGGTTAGCAAGCGATTCGCTTCCAAGCAGGGCATTGAGGATGTGGATGTGTAAGTACCGTAATTAGCTGAAATATTTTAAATTAATTTCAATTTAATTGAATGCAACCGTCTCTTTCTCGTATGATGCTTTCTCTTTCTTATCGATGTGCAGCCACGATTTCAAGCTGGTCTTCGACATCGACATACAAACAACATTCTCAAAGGCGGATCGTCTCATTTATGGCGAATCGGCCATGACCCACGCAATGGTCTTTACAGCAGTCTCAGTGAATGTAAGTGAAGCAAATTCCTTCTTAACCCGTTATGATGTATTTATCTTAACTGTGTTTCTTTCTGTGCTTTGCAGAAAAATGGAGAGGCGCAGAAGCTGCGCGTCGAAAATTCCTGGGGCGAGGATCGCGGAGAAAAGGGATATCTGGTTATGTGCGCCGATTGGTTTAGGGAGTTCGGCTTTGAGGTGGTCGTTGATAAGAAGTATGTGCCCGATGATGTAATGCGAGTTTTTGACATGGACCCAATTGTGCTGCCCGCTTGGGATCCCATGGGCACGCTGGCGCAATAAATGGTCGCCAGCCAAAGGAAATAGCTTTACAAGAACAAAACTAACAAGAACAACTAGTTAGAACTGCAAGCAATATACCACAAATTCTGCAAATTATATGTTCAGTTTCAGCGATTATCCAATTTTTCAAATTTAGCCAGATTTTTATATACTTATTTTTTGTCATATGTATATATATATGCGTTATATATTTATATATAAATATATATATTTATGTATAACAACCAGTTATGCGTTATATATTTATATATAAATATATATATTTATGTATAACAACCAATAATCTACAAATTTTGCAAATCATATTTCAAAAAAAGTTTCGGCGATAATCAAATTTAAAACTAGCCAGATTTTAATATAATTTCTTTGCCGTTGTATATATACATATATGTATGTATATATATGTAGCTTGGCTCCGCTGATATTCAGTTTAAAAAGACTCACCTTTGAACCAGCACACATATGTATATGTATATATATTTATATATATATATTGTTATATATCTACATATGCACATATACTCATCTAACGTCAATTCTTTTGGTCGCGTATAAATTAATCTATATTTACCCCCTAAAATGCATAGAAACAAAACTGCGTAGCTTAAGTAAACAATGTTTGGATGTTTTGCGATCGCGAAGAGAATAGTTTTGCGTGTGTTTTGGTGCCGGCCAAACGCAGTTGAAATGTTGAAACGCATTTGATACGTACATATACATACATACACATATAAACATATTTATACATGCATATACATGTATGTAATATACATAAATAAATATAATGAATACAAAGCTAGAATATGTAAATTGTATATATATATTTCTTTTTCATCTTAACAACTAGCAGTAGACCCCAAGACTTTATTTTCTACATAAAATTAAGCAACATTAACCGTCCCGGAGTTACAATTTCCAGCTAACCGACGCCCCCGGCGCTCCTCATACTCGAAACGCAATCGCAGCCAAATGCCCAGACACATGCGCACCAAACGCTGATCGTGCTCCTCGTGCATTTTCGCAAATCGATACTGGGCACGTATGAGGTTTTTGGCCTGTCGCAGTTGTCCGCGCTGGATTAGCGATATGCTGTAGTAGAGCTTGCAACGCGCTTGCAGAAACGGATCGCCCAGGCGCATGCCGATCGTTAGCTGCTGCAGAGAGATTTTACCCGCTGTCTTAGCCTGTAATTTGAGAATTGCCGTTTATTTGGTATCCGTCCAGTGTCCAGTGTCCAGTGTCCGTAACTTACACAACGTTCGAATTGTTCGCCCAACGCAGAGAAGCCGCCACCGAGCGTGGACAGCCACGACATTAGGTGCTCCACCTCGATGTGCTCCCATATGGTGTGCGCCAGCATATCCGCCCATTTGTAGTCGATGGTGTCTCGTTCCGGGGGATGCAACTGAAGCCATAACAGTTGAACTCCATGGTTACGCACCAGTTGATGACGCAGCACATTTTGCTGCAATAGCTCTTGCAGCCAATAGTTGGCAGTGATGGCATCCACCCGCAATGTCAGCCGGCGAACAGACTTTTCCCGGCTCTTGCCAGTGTCGGTAGCCGGCTGGATTGGCCGGTTGTGGTAGTGGCGGCGTTGCCAATAGTCGCAGACGCACACTATTAGTGTCATGCTGTGATTGGCGCGGGTATTGTTATTTTAGCTGTTCTCGCAACTGAACTCATTAAACACAGCACGGAGTTATCAAAAAAATTATCATTAAATTGTTATAAATCTACGTTTGGTCAATCATCTGATTCAACACGTACTTTTAATCATATGGCAAGGCCTGCGATAGTTGAACCCGAAACATCGATAGTTCCGATAGTCAGACAATTCAGTTGAAATTTAAAATATTCGAGAATGCCATCCCTGCTTAATATAATTTTAATTTCAAATTAATTTATTCGAGAAGTTTAGATCACAAAAGAAATGCGATATTTTTAATGAGCTATGTAAGAATGTCACATTAAATATATGTAAGAAAAACAGTTCACCTAACGTGGATACACACGAGGGACATTCCCCAAAATCCACTTTGTGATCGAGCGTAATATGTTGGTAACGTGTATACAATGTGCTCTGTAATTATTCTCTTATCAATATAACGGCAACAGCGAGAAGGCAACTCAACAACTTTGACAGCATTTAGTTACGTTCTGTACGTGGTCCCGATCACTTCGATTTGTCCAGTATATCATAGTGTATTCAGTTTGTACTGTGCAAGTTTTAAATACTCAACATGAAGTTTTATTTACTGGTGATTGCTGCTTTTCTCTATTTGAGCTACGTCAGTTCCGGTAAAGACTTCACTTCTTTTGCTATTATTTATCTATTTTTTACAAGTGCATGTGATTATGTAAGAATTTGGGTGTTTTCTGATCTTAAAAAAATGAAATCTTATCTTATCTTTTTGCATGTAGGTTTATGGCTTCTACATATAGATAAGCTAAAACGTTTAATGTGTGAATAAAATACTGTTGCTATACTATATACATATATATATATATATATATATACATACCGGCAAACACTTGTGTTAAAAAAATTGCCGTGCTTGAATATAACTGATGCGATACGGCATGGATGTACACATATACATATATATATGTACGTATGCCCGCTTTTAACCGCTTTTATGAGTCATTTGGACAAAATGAAATGTGTGTTATTTTTTAAACTTTTCCACCTTTATTATTCATCACTATTCATCAGAGCTCAATGATTTTAAGGAATTCAAATAGCTCATATAGTAAATTTGGTAAACCAGCTAAGAATTCAGATAAAAGTGTTATTAATAATTAAAAACCGTTGAAAGCGGCCTTACTGATAAAAAAAAAGGTGAACTTTAAACCTGAACAAAAGAATATTTATAGATTTTGGACAGTCACAAAATCAATAATATACATATTTGCATACATACATGTATCTAATCAGTAATCAGAGTGTTTTAGCCGGTTAACGACAATTAGCCGAAAGCCTAAAAGAATCTTCGAGATGTCATTATGCACCCTGCATTCGTACAGGCACACACATACATACACACATCTACTCACATACATACACACACACACGCTCATTGACTCAGTAATGGAATATATGTACAGATAGGATCGGCGATGCCTTCATAACATATTTTTTGCCCACAAAAGTTGTAAAAATAAACGTGCGATGAAGTTTTTTTGTGATTCAGAATGGTGAATAAAAAACATTTAAACAGCCTGAGACATATACGAGACTTATTATAATATATAATATAAATACATTTACATGTAGGTGCATATACAGATTAACAGATGAAAATTCAGCTTGGAATAAGGTCAAGTTATATTATACAAAAGTGTTTGAATTTGTATCTGTAATTTAAATTACAAAATATCACATTTGCTGATAAAAACTTATTACATATTATTCCTACCATTTATAATTAGTAATTTGCTAAACTTGTAAAATATCAACGCCAGATAAAATTTAAAATAAATATATATATATCAAGTGAATTTTGTTTTGTAGTTTAAACAACAAATACAATTAATCTGTATTTTCTAAATGGTTACAAGTTTTAATTACAAAATTACAGTTTAATTTTTATAATTTTTATTTATTTTCTTTATTATTATTATTTTTGTTACAATTTTATGGTATTATTTATTTTTTAACATAACATAAGTTAAATTTCAATTGATATTTAAATTCATGACACAATTCTTAGTTTTAATTATATTTCAAAATTCTTTAAATATAATATTATTTTTAATTTTATTTATAAACATTTAATATAAACATTATTCTATAAAATGAAATTGAAATCAAATATATTTGCAACTGTTTTAAATTATGTTTTTAGATGTGATGTACATATGTTTGAATGCATATATACATATATACTTATATTTCTGTATATTCTATGTGCTCGTATTTCATATTCATTATTTTGACAAAAAAAAATATATATATTAATTTCAAAGTATTTTTGCTTGCTTCTGTGTCTAACTATATACATGATTATTTTTTGTATATAAGAGAAGAACTTATTTTACTGTTGATACAATTCATAATAAACTTTTAAATTTATTTTAAATATATTATCCCCACAGATAGCTGTGTGCAATGCAATTCGAAGACCGAAGAACGCTGTGCGACCGCTCCGCTGAGCATTATGACCAAGAATTGCACCACAAATAGCAGCAAGTGCTACGTGCGCGTTGTGGGTAAGTTGGATTGGAGTCGAGCACCTGTCCGAGATTGGGTATTGATTGACCGTTACAAAATCGATAGATGGATACACGATTCGTGGGTGTGCCAGCGATTTGGACAATGCCACATACACATCCTGCAACAATGAGCTGGTGTGCCAAATCTGTGACTTTATGGAGGGCTGCAATCGTCAGGTGTTCCCGCAGTATCGCCCCAAGTGCCTGCAGTGCTCCGGCAACTCGACCAATTCGAGCTGTGCCGTCGAGAATCACGCCTACAGCAAGGTGTGCCCAATTTACCGCCTGGGTGACAAGTGCTACATTCGCAATAGCCAGCGCTTGGTGGCCGGCTCCTTCCAGCGCGGCTGCCTCAGCTCCGCCCAGGCCAACAAGCAGTGCGTCATCGATGGCAACTGTTACACCTGCGAGGGACACGGCTGCAACGCCCTCCTGGCCAACGATACACTGATTCCGCTGGCTCGCGATAGCGCCTACACGGCCATCCTCTCGCTGGGCCTCCTCCTGGCCTGCGGACTCGCCAACCTATTGATGTAGGCCGCCAGCGATTCGAGCATTAAATGACATTTTTACCTATTCCTTTTTTTTTTATTATTATTTTAATTTTTTTTTTTATTTTCGTTGTTTGTCTGAAAATTAATAAAAAGTAAAAAAGACAAACCAAACTTTGGTAATGTTTATTATCACGCCTTTGATCTGCAACAACAAAGATGCTCTTTTTCAGTCTCAATATTTCCACTTCCACGGTTGACACACACACATACACACGCACACACGCACACTCGTTCACACATCCTCAAATACAGTAGAGCCGAATGGCACCGGAAGCTCCGCCAATGGGGTGCATAAATTTATCAACGCCTTCAAAGCAAACGGCAGTCGCCCAATTGACTCCGAACGAGACAAATGCGGAAACAGTTCTACGGAGAGCATCCATCACACACACACACACACACACACACACACACACACACACATATATTATTATTTATTTTTATATTTTTATAATTTATCTATTTTTTATTTTGTAAAGTACTCAATGTATATCATCAAATTCATGGTATAAACATAGTTTTGCATGCAATATAAATAAAAGTTACATTTCAAACTGGTTTAGGGAGACATACTTTCGATAATCATTGCCAAATAGTTGCGTTCGATCTAAAGTAAATATTTTTCTCATTTTCTGTAAAATTCGCATTATTTAGCTTTAAAACTAGGGAAGATATATACGGACTAGGGTAAATATTAAAAAATTTCTTCAAAGTATAATCTATCAATTGTGTATATATTTTTAATATTTAACTAATTTTTTATTTTGTAAACTACTCTATGTGAATCATGAATTTCATGGCATAAACATAAACATACACATGCAGCATTAATAAAAGTTACCTTTCAAGGCAGACATACTTTCGATAATCATTGTTGTTACATCTTTTGTTGTTATTGTTGTTGATTTTCTCATCTGTAAAAATCACAGTTAATGCTCTGAGTTTTATTTCGTTTATGAAACAGTCAGATTAAGAGCATTCACACAATTTCAATAGTAAATTAAATTAAATAACAGAAATTAAATACAACGTGGACAGATCGAGAGGCCACCGCACCACCCACCCAGTGTAGATGTACATTCCAGTTGCCATTTGTAAGATGCGCAAGTTGCAAATCCAAGTGCTGACCCGCGACGGTCGCAAGAACATCTATGAGACCGATCGCTCCCGGAATGTGGCCGATTTGAAGAAGCGAATTGGCCGCAGCTTGAACGTACCGATGGCATTCAGCCGGCTGACATATAAGGGTCGCTTGCTGACCAACGATAGCATCCTGGAGGATGAGGGTGTTAAGCGCATGTCCACGCTGGAGTTGTACTGGCAGCCGCTGGTGCTCACCCCGAAGCAGTATCGGGAGAAGGAGCTGGAGCTGGGCAAACTCGACCAGAAGCACCGTCAGACTGTTAAGAAGGCCGGTCACGAGCGTACACCGGGTGATCTGCGCCGGACACGTGACCATCTGAGGGTGAAGCATTCGCCAAGCGCCTATGATATAAAGCTGTCCACTAACAGCTTGGCTCGACAGCCGACAGATGTGGCGATCGAGGAATGCGTTCAGAAGCAGGAGCAGGAGCAGGAGCAGGAGCCCAGCTCAACATCTTCCGATGAGCTCGACTTTCTGGCTGCCTATTGGTGCTGCTCGAAGAGTACCGTCAGGAAGGGCCGCAAGCAGCTGGATGTCGATAACGATGTGGATGTCGATGTCGATCCCAATGCCGATCTGAGAGCAGAGGCTAGTTGCGATCCACAGAGTTCCGTTGCGGGCACCAGCTATCCCCACGCAGTGCTCAAGGAGAATGAACTGCTTGAGGATCCACTGGGTCAACGTTGTTTCAGCTGCAAGCATCAGCCGTTCCGTCCGGGAGTTCGCCTGACAGCTGGCCGCATGTCTCGCAGCATCATTTCAAATATCAGGAAGAACCAAAAGAATTGCAAGAAATAAAAAGCCGTCTGGCTAACCGAAACTGGCCCTCAGTTCGGATCTGGAATTGGATAGTTGATTACTTTACTATTATTATTAATCATTACTTTTTTTTATTACTCACTTTTGGCTTTTGGTTTTGATTCAAGTGACAAAATTGTGATCTGTATCTGACGGAAATCAAAAAAGCCATTATCATTTTCAGTTGATTCAAAATTTTCGTTATACCCATGATAAAAATGAATTCAAGCGCAAACGGATGTTATATACCAAAAAAAAGGTACAAAAATCCTTAAAAATGTATGAACGCCAATATTAAGACCGGTTATACAAACAGTTATTAATATTGGTACCTAATCAATTTAATTTTCTTTCACTTAAATAGAGAGAGATGAACAGTGAAAGAGAGAGAGAGAGAGACAGAGAGAGAGGGTGAGAGAGAGTGAGTGAGAGAGAGAGAGTGAGAAAGAGATAAATAAAGAGAGAGTGAGCGAGAGAGAGAGAGTGTGAGAGAGAGAGAGGGAGAGTGACGGAGAGTGAATGAGAGTCATTTATCCCTTACAAAACAAAATACTTTTCAAATAACACTTTGTAATAACACACAAAACACTGAAAACACCAAAAGTATGCATTACCTGAATTCGTGAGAATCGCATAGAGGGGTCTAAATTGCTTTGCTAGATAATTAACATAAAGTCGCAAGTCTATAGACAACATTTTTTTTTACTCTACATTGCACAACAGCATGGACTATTAAGTATATGTATATAGCCTACATAGGAATTATCGGCCAAACGTATGGAATATAGAATATATAGCATCCTTTTTATACCCTGTATTATGGTTTTGTTGAAATGTATGTAACAGGCAGAAGGAAGCATCTCCGACCCCATAAAGTACATATATTCTTGATCAGGACGACGAGCTGAGTTGATATAGCCATGTCTGTCTGTCCGTCTGTCTGTCTGTCTGTCTGTCTGTCAAGCTTATAATTTTTTTTCGATAACTTGCTCCGTTTCATAAATACCTACCTTTATTAAAATAATGCACCTACGATTATATTCCGTTTCATATATAACCAGCAAATGTCAACTTATTAAAAACAATAATTTTCCGTTGTGAAACGCTTTTCTATGCAATTCTCACATTGCTATTTTCGTATTTAAGAATCGCACGAGTTTCAAATAAAATGTTTATAGTGTGCACTTTTGGCAGCAACGTTTAAAGAATTATGGCAATTAAAAAGTAATAACAATATTGCCATAACTCAGTGAAATTAAACAATATTTATGTACTCTGGTGCTTAGCTCTCTGTACAGATCAGATCGATTGGGTTCGGGGACTGTACCTGGGGCTGGGGCTGGGGCTGGGGCTGGGGAGGCAAACAAACCGCAAACCACTTTATTCAAAATAATTGTAAACAATGTACAGAGAAATAACAGAGCACCCAAGCGGGCAATGTGAATCCTGGGCGTAACTGGATATAAAGATTTATAATGGTATGTCTAGCAAAGAGCAGACACATGGACATATGCTTTCCATATTTATACATGCATCTAGGATTGTGTGTGTGTGTGTGTGTGTGTGTATTCAACAAAAATGCAAAGGTAAACAAATAGAGCATGTCGAGTGTACACTGTACAGGTAATATATCCAGGTGGAGGGTGTTGGGGGGGGTGGGGGGGGGGGGTTAACAGGAATCAATTGAAAATTTGAAACGCTTGGAGCAGCAATGGCGGCCACATCTGCATTTACTGTTAATTGAACGAGTGTGGGTGATGAAAACCAGACACAAACAAGCAGAGTCGACAAAAACAACAACAACAACAACAACAATCGGGATCCACTTTCAGACAATTTGCCGCATCCACCACAGAGAGATCCCATAGAGACCGGTTAACTGTTTGCTGTTCGCTTTGATCGGCCCAGGCACTGTGCCCGGTTTGAGCACTAGGCTAACGTTAATGGCCAACAGACGCCATTTTCCTTCTTTTTTTTATTTTTTTTTAATTTCTTTTTCAGGCAGCATGATGATCATCTTGGGCCGCTTTTTACGGTTTATTTAGTGTCGAGGTTATGGCGCAATTTGTATTTATGGCCCCCACCACCATGTGGTAGCAGTCCAATTAAAATCGCTTTCCGAATGACGGGCCATGTGAACCGATTGCCTCCGCAGAGCGCACAGATCGCAGCCCATGACTCAGCACGCCCACTCACAGCTAGCGAGAGAGAGGGTATCGACCAGTTATGAGACGTTGGGGGCGTGGCTTCACTGCTCCGCCAAAAGATCGGCGATCTTACGCATTGAGATTGGGAAATTATACAGAGAGAGAGAGAGAGCGGAGCAGACATCGCATGTGGAGCACACAGTGAGCGCTGCCTATAATGGACGATCCGCATTTTCAGCAAGGCAACGCGAAACACATTTCAATTCCAAGCAGGACACCACAAGATCTGGTTAGTTTTCATTTTCTGTGTGTGTTTTAAAAACAATTTTAATACAATTATTATTTATATCGTATTTTTTATATAATAATAAAAATAATATTAAAATTGCTAAAAAAATAATATTCGAAAACTCTCGCTAGTCAACAGTGAGTACAAAACTCTTATACGTGTGTCTACTGTAGCTGCTGTTTCGAAAATTCATACCCTACAGCAAACAGGTTGGGCATATCACATGTCTCTGCATTTTGTGCATAAAGTTATTTATTTAGGCTTACTATTAATAATTTGTACACTGCAAAAAAAAAGGAGAATGATAATATGGCATGATGTACTGAATAAAGTAAGACTTATTAAATATAGTATGTGGCCTGTATGGTATTTTAAAGTCGTGGTATAGCGCATTCCGAGGCCGATCAATCCATGGGCACAGTGAAGCTCCGCTGCCATTGGCCACTCGATGCGCACGCACACATAGGTGCAGACACTTGGATACACACACACACACACACACACACACATACACTTATGGGCAATGCTATATTTGGATGCTGATGCGGCTGCTCTGGCTGGTCGTGAATGCCTCAAGTGGCGCAGCGATTGGTGAGCAACGCTGTCCGCGGCTGCAGCGTCTTGATCCCAGGCCCAGGCGAGCATCCATTGGACGGGCGGGCGATGCGTCTTTCTCATTCCGCAGTCGAACTCTTGACAATACGGATGGGAACGCGTGTGCAGCGCCCAAAAAAACAAAAACAAACTCAAAAGCAGCCAGTGGAATTTCAATTTGAGTTCGAGCCAAAGTGTCCACAGTCGTGTGCAACGCGGTATTACGGATCACGGATCACGGATCACCGAGCGACATCATCAGTTCGCACTTGGCCGGAAGGTGGCAATTGAGACACCTCAACGCTTCAAATTCGCAATACGCCACATCATCATCATCATCATCATCAACAACAACAACAACAACAGTTAGTTAGAGAGTGTATCATTCAATCAATCGGTCGCTCGATCAATTTGTTCTGTGTCAAGAAACTAGAGAATTGGCAGTCAACGCGATCGGACCATAAAACGCCAAACTCGAACAAATTCAACCGAAAATCGAATTGAAAATTAAAAAACAAAATCGGGCAAATCGGTAAAAATATTTGAAAATTGCGCCGAAGTGTTGAAGTGATTGCAATTTGTGTGTGAGTGTGTGTGTGTGTTTTTTTTTCAAATTCTTTACTGTTTTGTTGTTTTTTTTTCTTCTGATTGACACACTGACAACTTGAACGGCAGCTTCGATTTTTCAACACATTCGCGGGCCTCATTTGCATTTTGTTTATAGACCCGAATTGCCCCTGCACTTGTTGTTGCTATCTTCATTTTTTTGCAGTGTATACGCCCGCGTGCGTGTGTGTGTGTGTGTGTGTAATAATCAAATTTGACAACTGCGCGAAAAACATTTGAAATCAAAACAATCGTAGAATTGAATACCTAAACCACCTAATTTTCGAAAATTGTGTTTGTTTTTTTTTTTTATTTTTTTTTTTTTACATATTTTCGGTGGACTCTGCAACAGAAACATATACATAAACTCGTTTAAATATCGATCCAAATGACACACATGATGGGCCCCACGGAATGCGCCGGTGCCATGGTGGCCACAATGCCATTCCTGGACAATGGCCTCAACGGGAATCTGGCCGATTATGGATGCTATGCGAATGATTATTGGACAACACCCTACACAACCGGCGGACTCAGTCCAATGAAACAGATTGAAGGTACGTCGATATACCAAACGATATCTATCAACTATTTATTATTTAATAGATAACATAATAATCACCTATATCAAACAAACTTAATTCTTATCAAGATAGGGGTACCTAGAATTTTATATGATTTATAAGCAATCTAACAAAATCAAAAGTGTTTTTAATAAATGCATACGATCAAACTTGGAACTCTATTTAGATAATGCCAGCATTATTTTGCTTAATATTCAATTTGATATAATGATAAAATAAAATGTACAACTAAATACTAATTGTAAATGTTAACATTTTTGGCCTTCGCTTTTAAGATGTTGAAACTTCATTTCATTTCAAGATTTGCAACAATTTTTAGTATTTTATTTGCAGTTATTTAGGCAAATTAACAACGATATTTCAGAAAAATTGTGGAACACATTTACAATATTCAAAAACTAGTAGCTTGCAAATAGAATAATGATAAAATAAAATGAACATATTTTTGGGCTTAAGAGGGAAAATGCTTTAAGCACCTCTCGGTGAAGATGGGTGTGTGGTCTTCCCACCCACTGAAATTCCATCTCAGCAAGGGCCAGGCTCCAATTCGAGATTTCTTTAGAATTAATATGAAATATTGCGCTCTCTGGATCTTGAATTTAAACTTAATCCTCTATCAGCTTTCTTCGCCCCATTTCTTCATTTTGGCTATAAGGTGCAATCTTATATTTCAGCAGCTAATTTGCGGCATCAGATTTAATTTCAGCTTATACCGATTTTCAAGTTATCTGACGTAGTTTAAACACTGGTTTTATTTAAAGTTCATCTTCCAAAGCTTTCCGTTTGTTTGTCCATCTACCAGTTGACCAATTTTTACGAATTATCTTAATGTGAAATTTATTTTTAGAGCTCGTAAAGCCTTTTTTGGTGTTGTTGAAAACAAACTTATCCTTTGCTAGAAAAGAAAAAAGAAATAATATATATATATTATTTTGTTGAGATAACTGCTATTTTTTTTTTTAATAGTTTTTAAAATAAGAGACATGCTTGGATTACCAAAAAAGATAAATAGAAATTTTCACTTAAAAATTGATTTGATTTTGTATGTTCCAATAGGGACTTGTACTTAAAATGTTTGACTGATAGTTGAATTCAAAATCAATTTGTATAATATTTATAAAAGCTGAGTATTGTAATATAATAAAATATTATTTGCTTTTGTCGATCTGCTGATCGGCCCGAGTCACAACTGAACCGAAAAGAGGAATTACAGAAAATACTTTGAGCATAGCGCCCAACAAGAATATAAACAAAGCAGGCAATTAACGTAAGACTTCTCCTCGAGATTCTCGAGTCCAACGCGATAAAATTTGGTTTGACATTTTTTTCACTCGTTTTTATTTATATAGAGTTTCCAATTTTTTTTTTTTTTGATGTTTGGGTTGGCGTGACAGAAAAACGATTATTTGTGCCAAACGCTAATTGATTTTAGAATTCATTCGTGAAGCGCTTGCCGGCAAAATCACTGGCGGGGCAGAACAGAAAACAAAAAAAATGTCTCATTAAGCGACAATTGATGGGGAAGCGAGCGACGGCAACGGCAACGGCAACGGCGACCTGTCATGGGTCATTGGCGGTGACACCAACAGCCAGCGGCAAGCGAACGGAATGCAATTGCAACTGCAACTGCAACTTCATGCTACATGGGGCAATTAATTGCAAAATTGTTGCTGAGGCCCAGGCGCCTGTTGCCTTGTTGCCGCCTTACACCTCTCCTCGCTCCGCTCCGATCAAGGGGGCACTAAATTTAGCCGGCAACTCAATCAACAGTCGCTGCTCTGACGACTTTTATAATTGGATCGGCGTTGTTGTCGCTGGTATTATACGTCGCTCATTATAGCCAACCGATCCAATTTGTCGTGCGTGTGTCCTCAGAGTACTCCCCTCAATACCACCCCGGCCCCGGCCCCGCCCCCGCATCCTTTGGCTTGCGCCTGCGCGACCTTCTCCTTCTGAGAGCCATCTGTTTGATGTCTTGCTCGCTCGCTGGCACTTTAAATCAAATAAATCAAATGCTACATATATGCGAAATATATAGAATCCGTTGACTAACTCTATCCTCCACATACACATTTCATTTGACTTATGTGCGACGCTTTTTCGCTTATTTGCTCTGCAAATTGTTGCACCATGTTCTACTTGAAAGCAAACACCTCAAAAAACATATTTTAAGTTTTGGTTAAATTTAGAAATTTGTTTTTCCTCACAGTTTAAGGCATAAATTATACAAAAAAAATAAACATTTTTTTTTTTATCATATTTATTGGTTAACCAGTTTTGTGGACTAAATGTTAGCAACAACATTTTAGCAATTACTAATTTCAAAAACAACAAAAATAACAAAATTCGTTGTTTCAGATTAACTAAGCTAACACAATAAATATGATCGTTTATGAAACTTGAACATGCAATTAAAAAATTGTAATAAGATAAAGTATTCAATATATGTACATATATTTCAATACTATTATGAATTATAAATGAATATGTATATATACATGTTAATGTAAAAACAATTAACAAAAAATATACTTTGATTGATGGGTTAGTTGCCTATACAAAAATTATATATCAATACATTTGCAATTAACAATAATTTTAAACATGAAAAGTCAAGTGCCAAATTTTGTTTGGTAATTGAAGGTTAATTTCAATCTAATCTATTTGCTTAAACATAATATTAAGAGAGATCAGATGAGATTGTAGAAAAAAATATGGCTCATATAACAAATATATTTCAACAGTAACTACATTTTTAAAAATAATTTAATGATTTCTCTATGCTATTTCTACAAATTTTATGTATTTTATGGTATTTTTTTAAAAGTTGTTTTATTTTTTATTAGCCAGCAACATTTTTGAAATCACAGCTTTGTTTTATTGTAGACCTATTTTTCCATATAATTTAATCATTTAATAAACTATTTGGAAACATGTATAGTAGATTTATAACATTAAAGACCTCGATACAGGATCCTGTTGGAGCACACACATTTTGAGTATTCTTACAATTAGTTTGTTTACACACACACACACACACACACATTGCTCAGCTAGCCATAAACAAATCTGTCAACCCAACTCGGTTCGTGCCTCATTCACAGCTTGCATTCAAACGGCGGGCAAGGATCGCACCTCGTACAAGCCACTTGAACAGATCGATGCCAAGCTGGCGGACATCGATGCGCAGAGTACAGGTAGCAACAGCAACAGCAACAGCACCAGCAACAGCAGCAGCAGCAGCAGCAGCCATTTGAGCAGCGCCGGAAACTGTCAGGAGCAGACGTCGACGGTTCCTGATTACCCTGGCAGCGGCAGCAACAACAACAGCAACAGCAGCAGCAACAACAGCAGTGAAACGGCGACGGGAACTGCATCAGCAACATCAGCAACAGCAACAACAACAGGAGCAGCAACAACAGCCAAGAAATATAAAAACAGCCACAAAAAAGACAACAACAACAGCACAACAAACAATGCCTCAAGCAGCAGCAACAACAGCAACAAGAACAACAACAAAGGGGTAAGTATCAAAAGAATATGCAACACAAATCGAATCAAATCGATTTCATTTCAATTAATTAAAAACAAAAACAAGATACCGTGAATTAAAACGTAACAAAAACATTTTAAACACATATGTATATATCTGTTCTTATATTTTTGAGCCATGTTCACCAAGTATACGCAAAAAAATAAAAAATAAAAAAACTATATGAACATAGTTCTAAGTATAAGCGGAGCTCTTTAGAAATAATTCGTTCGTTAATATTTTTAAAATAATTTAATTGATAAAAATATAACTATAATTAAATAATAGTATAAACATATACAACAGAAAACAAAATTTTTGACTGAAATAACTTTTACAAATTACTTGAGTTTGTATATTTCGAATTTCAAAAGAGAAGAAAGGACAGAAATTTTCAACTAAGAGACATTTTCACGCTTGACCATCGACTTTTTTCTGAGTGTATATACACAGCTATCGTTTGTGTCAAAAACTTATATTAATTATTTCTTGAACTCTGACAAATCGTTAGGAACCGGAGCCAGTGCATCCATCGCTGGCGCAGGCCATTGTCGTATTGGAGACGAAGGCGCTGTGGGATCAGTTTCATGCGCAGGGCACTGAGATGATAATTACGAAGACGGGTCGTCGCATGTTTCCCACGTTCCAGGTGCGGATCGGTGGCCTCGATCCGCACGCCACCTACATCTGCATGATGGACTTTGTGCCGATGGATGATAAGCGCTATCGCTACGCCTTTCACAAGTATTACCCAGTTTGCTATGAGAAGTGCCATACGAGTTGATCAACATATTGTTGTTGGTTTTTCTTTGTTCTGCAGCTCCTGTTGGGTGGTGGCGGGCAAGGCGGACGCCATATCGCCGCCGCGGATACATGTGCATCCGGATTCGCCAGCGGCGGGTGCCAATTGGATGAAGCAAATTGTGTCCTTCGACAAGCTGAAGCTGACCAACAATCAGCTGGATGAGAACGGCCATGTGAGTACGGCCATTTAAATGGCCCATAAATTTGATGCTCGGCTTTGTTTATGTGGCGCAAAAAAAAAAACAAAAAAACAACAACAACATTTGGTCGCCGCCCGCGCCAAACAACATTTATTTGTTGTTGTTGTTGTTGTTGTTTTGAAAGCGCTAAACAAAACCCAGCAGCCGTCATCCGAAAGCACTCTGCACACATACATACAACATACATATGTCTACCACCAACCACCCCTCCCTCCGTTCCCTTCCTCCCCACGAAATTGCCATTTACAGATCATACTGAACTCCATGCACCGATACCAGCCGCGCTTCCACTTGGTCTACTTGCCGCCGAAGAACGCCTCGCTGGATGAGAACGAGCATTCGAGCCACTTTCGCACGTTCATATTCCCGGAGACCAGCTTTACGGCGGTAACAGCATACCAGAACCAGCGAGTAAGTAGATGGGCATGGGCATGGGCACGGGCACGGGCACGGGCAATGGGATGGGTGTACGGGACGCGGGGCACTTGACCCACTTGTCATCGGAGCCACTTGTAAACGACAAGCGCCAACGCTTTTCAGTTTTTTCAAATTTACATTTTCACACATTTGGTCGACAAGATATTGGGCACCCTGCCCGCCTCCTGTCCCGCACTCGCATCCATATGTACACATTCTATATAATTAATTTACAAAGCTTCTGTTCGCATTTTATGCCAATTTGGCATTATTGTTTATGGTTTGTTGTTTTTTTTTTTAATTGTTGTTCCCCAAACTAAAGGGAATCCTCACTAAAAACAAACACACAGAAGAACATGAACCAATCAAATGTATTTTGATAATCGACTGAAAGATACACTTTAATGCCAAATAAATCAGAGAAACTAAAAAACAAATCAGCAAATTAACAAATTGCTTGCTTGTTTTTTTTTTTAGCTAATTATAGATAGCAATGTTTAAGACTCTGTTATTTATAGCTAACTAAGAAAAAAAATTGTAAAAATTCTATATATTAAATCTCCGATAATATTTTTCAGAATTTCTTATAATTATTTAATTTTTGTATTATATTATTAAAATTTAACTAAACTGCATTTTAAAATATTGCTGCATTCTAAATTGTAGAATACTCTGTATCAAATATTTGTAGAGTATAATTCATAATTTTCCAAGTGGTAGACAGCAACAACAACAACAACTAAAGCGGCAACAAGAAAAATCTCTGGCATTTTATTTTTAGCGGCATTTTTTCCGAAAGTATTTAAATTATTTATGCGCTCAACGTGGGTGTTAACACTTTTCGTTCCACAATTTATTGCAAATCAGTTTGTGCGTGTGTGTGCGGCTGTGTGTGTTAGTTGCTGTTGTTGTTGTTGTTGTTGCTGATGTAGTTGCTGTTGTTCTCAAATGCTTTGTAAACATTTTCTAATTTGTTGCATTTATCGAAATAAAAGCAACAACAGCAAATCTGATGCGACAACAAACATACAAGAATATTATTAACATAATTGGGGCCAAAACAATTTACACATTTCCGAGAGAAATTTAATTTTTAATATTTCGTGTCTGTCTGTTGCAGGTGACACAACTGAAAATATCGAGCAATCCGTTCGCCAAAGGATTTCGAGATGATGGCACCAACGATGTGTAAGTAGGCCAATTTATTTTTTTTTATTTTAAGTTTGTTTTTATTTTTTTTGGTTGGAGAACATTTTAGACATAAACATAGCCAGAAAGAATTAAAACAAAATCTACAAATAAATCTTTTGTAAGATTTAAGAAAATACGATACAGCATTTTAAATGCATTGAGAACATGGGAAACTTCTCATTTTCTAATTTGGCGAAGAATAAATATAGGACTCAAAAAGAGTATCCGAAAATTTTTGAGCCTAACATTTTGTGCTTGATTCAAGCATTTTTTTTTTATTTGAAACTGGTTATGAAATGAAGAAATGAAAGAATTGGAATGGAATTAAAGTATATATTCGGCAAATTATAGAGATTATTTTATAAGTTGGCGAAGAAAAAAAAATATTTATATAGAAAATATAGAAAATATGGGACTCAAATTGAATATCCAATTTAAATTTTCGAAAATTTTTTAAACTTACATTTTGTGTTTTTTTTTCTTATTTAGAAGAATATTTCAGAATTGATTAAAGAATATTGTTAAGCGAATTGTTATTGTTATTATGAAAACTAACGTTCTTAGACTAGAACTAAAATCATAATTCCATTAATTAATCCTAGCAAATAGAAAACTTGGAACTTGGTTGGTTGAAAATATTATTTTTTTTTACAACTTGCACCGTTTGCTGCCCCATGGTATTTATATGATAAACTGATTAAATTCGAGCAGACTGTGAAAGTCGTGTTAGATAGACGGATAATTTGTTATGAAATTGACCCAGTTAAAGCAGCTCGCAGCCCATCGCTGATCACAATTGAGAGCCAAGTGGCCCACTAGACAGTCCGTCGACCGCTGTTGTTAAAGTCATTCCGGGAATTGCCGGCGCGTCGCATCTACAAAAATAAAACACAAGAAACAATAACTCAAAATGGGCGCAAGAACTTCAACTTAGAATGTGGAGGAGCATTAGCATCTCCGGCTGGCTATGATGGGGCAGCTGACAGATGTGCCTGCCGCGGCGGCGGCATAAACAATTTTCGGTCTTTGGCTTTTCATATTTCGGCATTGCAGCCGAGGGTCGATTGTAAACAAATCAAAAGAGCAGCGACTGCAATGTTTATCAAAAGCGTTTTCAAATTGAAATTTTTGAATTTTTTAATTGCAGCACCAGCGGCAGCCTGGGCATGTCCAGTATGAGCCATGAGAGCCAAGCACGCATGAAACAGCAACAGCAGCAACAGCAGCAACAGCAGCAACAGCAACAGCAGCAACAGCAACCGCAGCAACAACAACAGCTGCAGCAGCAGCATTTAAAAGTTAAGGACAGAACGCCGCCAAACAGCTTCAGTTTGTCCTGCACAGAACTTGGGGAGCAGCAAACAGCAGCAGCAGCGTCGGCAGCAACAGCACAGCTGGCCATGCAGTTGCCTGCCACGCCCTCAAGCAGCTCGACGTCGGGCACTTCGCCTGATCTGCTGCCCTTTCAGCTGGAAGCATCACCATTACAACAACAACAACAACAGCAGCAGCAGCAGCAACTGCACCAGCAACAGCTGCAGCAGCAACAGCCAGCGTCACAGCAATTGCATCAGCAACAGCATCACCAACAGCAGCAGCAACAGCAGCAACAACAGCAGCAGAATCTGCACCAAATGAGCGCCAGCTATGGCAGCAGTTATCATCATCCTTATCAGCACCATCAGCATCAGCACACGGCAACGCCGCTGACACCGCTCTCGGCCAGCTCAGCGTCACCGCCAGCATCGGCTGGTGGCTGTGGTGTTGGTGGTGTTGGTGTTGGTGCTGGTGCCGCTGCCGCCGCCGCCGCCGCCGCGGCCACTCAGGTAATGGCGGCGGCCAACATCTACTCGAGCATTGGTCAGCCGTATGGCGGCGAGCAGAGCAACTTTGGTGCCATCTATCATCACAATGCGGCGCACTATCATGGCCACGGATATGGTAGTCCGTACGACAAGCTCAAGGTCTCCACGGGTCACATGCGACAGGCGGCGGCTGCCGCGTACGGCATGAGCAGCTATCAGAGCTTCTACGGCACCGCGGCGGCAGCACATCAAATGATGCGGCCCAATAGCTATATCGATTTGGGGCCGCGCTGATAAGCTGCTCGAGGGTCGCTTTGCAAAGTATTATTTATAGTCAGCCTGGAGCCTGAACTCAAGTATTACAAGTATTTTCAACTAAACCAAACTCAATTTAATTATTTTTTTAATGTGTCTATTATTAATAAACATATTTTATTATTTTTTTTTTGCTAGTCTTAAGCGATAGTTTTGTGTCTAGTTCAAAAGTATGCCAAAATATATCGTAATTGTAAACAAATTATTAGTATATATGTAACTACAACTTTTTTTTTGTTTTTTTTTCTTTGTAACACATTTTTCATACCCAATGTCTTTTAATTGTTATTAAACTGTAATATCGTGTAAGTTTGTTTAGTGTTCCATTTTACTCGTATCTCTCCTTGTTCTATGTACATACAAGCCAACAGTTTCAACAATAAAAGCCAAATATAAATTAACAAAAACTACAAATGAAATTTTCTTAGCTAACGGTTAAATGTGCACACACAAACAAAATGGCGGCAACAGCAGGCGGCAATTGGTGCAATCCTTTGTTTACATTTTGACTGCTTCTGCTCTGCTCGCACAATTTGCGCTTCTCTGTGTAGCTCACTCCCTCTCTCTCTCTCTCTCTCTCGTATAAACAAAAAGTGCCATTGTTTTAATTGAGATAAACCAACGAAAGAGTGTGTACACACTTACGCACACACATACGCATAAGTATATTTACACCTTGGGAGCTGTGATTGCGCGCGTAGCAGCAGCGAAATCAATTCGTCTTTGTTCTTTTCACGCTCAACCCAATTCCACCCACACACACACACACACACACACGCACTTACAAACGTGTACATTCATAAAAAAAATTCAGTATCAGAATTCCCTATTCCTTATTCCCTAGATAAGCTGCACACGCAGACAGATGGAAACGTAAAAGCTATCATATTTATTTATCATTTATTGTCCCTAGGTACAATTTGACATATAGATAGGAAGAACATTTGGGGCAGTTTTTAAGCCTATATTTTTATTTATTATGAATAAGAGGTTAGACATATGTAATATATAATTGTGTTTCATCGAGATAACTAATTAGAAATTTAAAACAATAAGCAACAATTTAAAACGTTTGAGAATAATAGTATAAAAAAACACCAGTTCGATAATAAAAGTATACAAATCCTTAATAAGAAAATGTGAAGCAACTGTTTTAATTCCATGACTTCCTTGTAGACCAAGTCTAGTCATGTCATCTATGATATCATGACAGGTAAAGTGGCTGTATTAGACAACAATACAGCCATACCCCTTAATAAATTATTTATCATAATTATCAGTATAATTATAATTTTTTTGTCTGTCTTTTGGCTATTAAGGTAACCTTTTTTTTATTTCAAACGTAGCTGAAGACACTAATGTGGGTATGTTTTTAGAAAAGCAAGGTGTGCTAAAAAAAAAATAAAATACAAGTGAAATAAAATCTATGACGCGCCTTTTATTTCTGTTTCTGAATACAACAGTAAAAAACGCATCTTATCAATTTATATTGTTTCGGTTTTACAGAACGTAGTTCGTAGTATTAATATTTTATATATATTATTTTATATATATAATTATACAATAAATTTAAATTATATACAGATTCATTTACGTTGAGCATAAATCGCAATTATAAATATATATATATATATATATATATTTATATGTAATATATGTAAATATATATATATAGATATGTGCATATGTGAGTGTGTTAGTACAGTCATATTGATCAATCTAATCTATGAATATTGTTACCAACATGTTGCTTACATAGCTTATCAAATTTATGTGGAAACCATGCATTCCAGTTATGGACCTCAGTGATATTCACCTATATACTATATATACGACTACTTGTATACAGTTAATGATATCGATTCACATGGAGCTTAGGCGGTTCCCCATACACAATAATATATATTTGTTATTGGTACTTTCGTTTATAGGTGGAAGATCTTGGCGCCGAAGCGTGCGACATGTGGTGCCGTTATCATTAGTAACGCCGCCTTGTGACGTGTACCTATGTATATATATATACTATATCAGATTAGAGCTATGCGATTTCACACGTTGTCAGAGCTGTGACTGGGAAAACAAAGACAACAACAACACAACGAACAAAACAAAAATTACCAAATGACAAGCCGTCAAAACGCGACATTCATTAGTCACAATCCGTGTACAAATCCATAAAAAAAGCATAATTCAAAAATAGCCAAAAAGTGACGTGTAACAACCTCTGATTGGGAAGATCGATAACAACGATATTGAACTTTGGCCGTGTCAGGCAACAACAGAAACAAAAAGCGTTGATCATCAAAGAGCTGTCACAAATACGTCGCAAGCGCATCGGGGTCCGTTTATCCCAGTTTTTCGCAGCGTCTAAAATTTAATAACGCCATTTGCTGTTGTTTTTGCTGCTGCGGCTGCTGTTGTTGTTGTTGTTGTTGTTATTGTTGGCACCATAAATAACAGCAAATTGGCATGCATTCGGGCTTCCAGTTGAGGCACGGCCCGGGAGCACATAAATTTCTCAACACTTGCATAAAATTCATAAAAACAATAACACACACAAAAAGACAAACAGAAGCAACAACAACAACAACAACAAGGAGTTTAGCAGATGTGTCGTAGAGGGGAAAAGGCAAAAACACTCACAAAAGTGTTCAATAGACACATGAAACAGAACTCGTGTGTACCCAGTTCCAAATTGTTGGAGATTTCATATTTACGAATTATAAATTAAGTTTTCCATATGAATGTGCAGCTGAGCTATCAATTAAATCAAAACACCTAGACAGGCCTTGAAAATAGATTTATATCAAATTCAAAACTGTTTTTTCTGAATCACAATTTATTTACTTCAAGTAACAATGGAAAACAGAACAAGCACGCTTTAAAATACAATTATAATGTTTAATTCTTTTTTTCCCTAAAGTTGATTGTGCTTGGGTTTCTGTTTCGAAAAGATAGTTGGAATATAGTACAAATTATAATTCCAGAAAATTCAAGCAATAATTTAAAGCAAGTGTTTTTAAAAACCGGATTTCAGTTTATAGCTGCCGATCAAGAAAACAAACAATTTAATTTCTCGGCTTTCTACATAAATTACATTTAAAAAAAATTTTAAAAAATATATTTGCATAGGTCATGAAATATTTTTCAATTTTTTTAACAAACAAATTGTAGTTTGTTTTTACTTTTGGGTTGGCAGTTAAGAAAAAAGAAAAAACAAATTGATGATAAGATAATAATTTTTGGTCTTCTAGATAGAAATCACAGCACAACAAATTTGTCAACGTCCTGTTCAAGTTCAATATACTTAACGTATAATCAGTAACCAAATAAAACATGAATGAATATGTAAACAATTGTAATTTGGTCTGTTAAATTTCAATTTAAATTCAGGCCTGAAAACAATTCTTATATTCATACCATTTTCTACTTGCCTTTATTGTATTACGACAGTTATATTATCAAACTATCTGGAATTAATGTATAGTCACCTGCTATAACCTGCTTTGAAATTCACAATTGTGATGATTAACTAGATGTGTATTGAAAATGTGAGTCACTGTTGCAAAACTGACGCCACTAAAGAGGCGTATTCCACTGATTAAACATACAAACTCGCAGATACTTGTGAGTATATTTTGTGGTTCTGTGTTTCGCCACTAGCGCGATTTATGGTTTAACGAAAACTCTGAGCAATATGGCAAACAACATCAAATTTAATCTGTTGCACAATTTCGGACATATTTGAAACTTGACAGTGCTTCAAAATGTGCATATACGAATTGCAGGCTTAAGTTGGTAGGCTTCGGCTGGGCAGCTGCTATACAACGGCGACTGTTATCGCTGTTGATAAGTGCTATCGGCGAGTGACGTAGTTGTGTTTTTTGTTTTTTTCGAATGTGCTCAACAGAGTCCAAGTTATATACAGAAGATATTGTGGCCCCGATGATGATAATAATGATCGCCTGGACAAACGCCAGGCACTTTAAAAGGCTACTCGAGACCCGAAGGCTATTTGAAAGATGATTTCGGGATGCCACTGTAAAATGAATATGACCATTGAAAAAATTTCAATATTTATTGCATGCAGGCACTGCGGTAGGTCCACAACTGTGGTGTGCGTGTGTGTGTGTGTGTGTGTGTGTGTGTGTGTGTGTGTGTGTCACTGTCGTAGGTGTGCGGTGTGTCGCCTGGTCGATCGATATATGTAGATTCCAGCGTTCGGTTGCCCCGTCTAATGGTGTCAAATGGCTGAAAGATTCTCAAGTGGCAACAGCAACAACAACTGTGACAGCGACTGTTATTCTTATCAACTTGCTGTTGTTGTTGCTGTCTGCATTTTCCGCACAAGTTCAAGGCGCGTCCATAGCTAATCGCTTTGAAAGTGAAACCGTGTTTATATTTTGCCTTATTTTTTTCCGCTTTTCAATTGTCACTTGAACCTTTGTTTATGTGAGCCTCGTGTGTTTGGTATTATTCATTTCATTCCTTTTTTTCCATATATGTATATATATATTTTTTACTTTCTTTAAATACCCTGTAACACATGTAGGCACTTGGATTTGCCAGCAGTAGCTGTGTCAATTTTTAAAGAGCAGTTTATATATATTTGTTTTTACATTAAGAAAAAGCGAAAGTATTTTGATAGCATAAGTTTTATTATAAGTATAAGTAAGCAGGGTATTTGATAGTCGCACTGTTTAAGTTCACACTTGTTGGTTTCGAGATCCCCCGTCAGAAGTGGAGTGCCCGGCAACCCTTTGTGGGCAACGCCTTCGACTCTGGAACTACCTTTTCCGGGCATTTGGGGCGCACGCATGCGCGACTCTCGAGTGGATATTGACATATTGCTGACACGCCCACAAAAACAAATCTGTGCTCAAGGAACGTGCACGTGCCCGCCGCCGACAAAAAACGACTACAAAAACGAATCCAAAAACGAAAGGAGAACTGCAAAAGCAGATGACGAAGAACTGAAGCTGACAGGCAACAAAGTAGCTGCGTTTATGAGCCGTGAAAATTATGAAATAAAATGTTGACAATATCGCGAGTTAAGTGCAAAATGCTTTGTGCAAATATGTATTTACAAATTATATTTTGATGGTTGTCGCGTCTGGCTAATTAATATTACACAATATTGCAACAGGCCATCAATTAATGCAGCATGTTGCAGTTGCAACGAATATCAAGAGGAGTCTTCTCTCGTCTCTTGTTGATTCAACGGAAATTGAGCGAGTAATTCAAGAAAATGTTGCTCGGAAATGTCGTGCCATAAAAATCGTTTGCCACAGCGTGTTGAAAAGCGTCTCTTCAACTTTTACTTTCCCTTCGGTTCGTGCCCAGTGCACACACTTACCAAAATTAATGCGATCGATGACAACGCTGCCTGCAACAATAAAAGGCCCCAGGCCCAAAAATAGACCCATATAACAGCATATAACATTATGCTGCCAGCGCCCAAAGCAAACCGAAAAGGGACAAAGCAGCCACTGAAATTATGACGACGTTTCTCCTGCAGCACAATTATTGCCAACTGTTAACAGATTTGTTGGCAATCCCAGCAGCTCCAACAGCTCCAACAGCAGCGGCAGCAGCAAACAGCAGCAGCAAACAGCATCAGCAGACAGTTTCTGTTTGATAATGATAATGGCATGTTGATGCCGATGGCATTCCCACTGAAATTGAGTCATTTTCATTCGAATTATTGCCATTTGTATTGTGAAAAAAAACCAACACCGAACTGAATGCTTATAAAATCGACAGGATAAGTAAAATATCATACTGCGAATGGAAGAGAAAAAACACCATTTTAGTTGCAAATAAGTTTTCTACATAAATTATATGCCAAGATACCTTGAGCGAAGTTTAACAGATACACTCAACGAAAATCACTGTCTTAAACTCGTACCATGTTTATACTCGTTTTTTTAATAAAAAAACCCAAACATTTAAAACATTAAGTTTGCACTTTTAATCAATTTTGCTTGCCGTAAATTGTATAAACAACAATATTTAACCTGGTTCTGAGGGGGTCAACGTTTTTGTCAGAAATCATGCCAAAATTGAGATGTAAAGCTTCTGGACGCATAGCTCTCATATTTGAAACACCCATGATTCCAAACCGATTTTCATTTAGATCAATTCTATGCATTTAAAAAAAAACAAATTTTTTGATATTTTTGAAAAAAATTATGTACCCTCCTTGCAAGTTTTCAATTTTTCTGGCCATAAAAAGTATAAAAAACAACATTTAACTTGATTCTGAGGGGGTCCAATTTTTTGTCAAAAATCATGCCAAATTTGAGAAAAATTTTGACATGTAAAGCTCTCGGGCCCATAGGGGTCATATTTCAAACACCCATAAATTTGTCA